>JAWQFJ010021630.1:2500-29317 GCA_034096865.1 Theodoxus fluviatilis
CATTCATCCACCCATTAACTATTCATCATTATCTATCGATACACTTTCCTTCCTTCCTTACTTTCTTCCTTCCTTACGCCCTTCTATCATCTCTTCCTTCCTTACGTCCTTCTATCATCTCCTCCATCCTTACGTCCTTCTATCATCTCTTCCATCCTTACGTCCTTCTATCATCTCCTCCATCCTTACGTCCTTCTATCATCTCCTCCTTCCTTACGTCCTTCTATCATCTCCTCCATCCTTACGTCCTTCTATCATCTCTTCCATCCTTACGTCCTTCTATCATCTCCTCCTTCCTTACATCCTTCTATCATCTCCTTCTTCCTTACGTCCTTCTATCATCTCCTCCATCCTTACGTCCTTCTATCATCTCCTCCACCAGACGGCGAACGGAGTCCACCAGAGCGCGACGCTGTTGGCGGGAGACAGGAGACATCGAGCAAGAGCGCGGCACGAGACTGTGTGGCCACGGAGAACTTCGCGCTGAATGGCTACGACTGTGTGGCCACGGAGAACTTCGCGCTGAATGGCTACGACTGTGTGGCCACGGAGAACTTCGCGCTGAATGGCTACGACTGTGTGGCCACGGAGAACTTTGCGCTGAATGGCTACGACTGTGTGGCCACGGAGAACTTCACGCTGAATGGCTACGACTGTGTGGCCACGGAGAACTTCGCGCTGAATGGCTACGACTGTGTGGCCACGGAGAACTTCGCGCTGAATGGCTACGACTGTGTGGCCACGGAGAACTTCGCGCGGAATGGCTACGACTGTGTGGCCACGGAGAACTTCGCGCTGAATGGCTACGACTGTGTGGCCAAGAAGAACTTCGCGCTGAATGGCTACGACTGTGTGGCCACGGAGAACTTCGCGCTGAATGGCTACGACTGTGTGGCCAAGAAGAACTTCGCGCTGAATGGCTACGACTGTGTGGCCACGGAGAACTTCGCGCTCAATGGCTACGACTGTGTGGCCACGGAGAACTTCGCGCTGAATGGCTACGACTGTGTGGCCACGGAGAACTTCGCGCTGAATGGCTACGACTGTGTGGCCACGGAGAACTTCGCGCTGAATGGCTACGACTGTGTGGCCACGGAGAACTTCGCGCTGAATGGCTACGACTGTGTGGCCACGGAGAACTTCGCGCTGAATGGCTACGACTGTGTGGCCACGGAGAACTTCGCGCTGAATGGCTACGACTGTGTGGCTACGGAGAACTTCGCGCTGAATGGCTACGACTGTGTGGCTACGGAGAACTTCGCGCTGAATGGCTACGACTGTGTGGCTACGGAGAACTTCGCGCTGAATGGCTACGACTGTGTGGCCACGGAGAACTTCGCGCTGAATGGCTACGACTGAGCGAGGACGGAGTTCCGCTAAGGAGTGACAAGTGGCTTGCTGTCTCTGGAACTTTCGAAGATATCTTCCCTACTCCCTTCCAAAGTTCACGTGATTCCTCCCTCGCGCGTGCCGTCGCGTGGCAAGGTGAGAGATGTGGACTCCACGCCCTGTCCCAGGAGAGCTGGACCGAGGCTGGAGTCAGGAGCCCCCATGGGGCACTGCCAATGAAACGTGTTATTAAGGCAATGGTTAAAGGAGGTTGGAACAAAGTGTGCAGTGAGTGGGCGGGGACTCCCAAAAGGCTCTTACAATCTGCTTCTCCATGTGGCGCCAATCCCACAGGAGAAAGTGAGGCTTATTGGTGTGGCTTTTTGTTCCCCTGCAACTGCCAGCACGCAGGATGACAATGGTTGACTTTCCACCCACACCTGTCGCTGTTTATACAGCGTTCGACGCACTTCCAACACCATTGTTTTCTGCACTTAGCAAGCTCTGAATTGGGCAACGTGAGATGAATTCACCCCTTGCTGCGTAAATTAAGCAAAATGTTTGCTGCGATGTTTTGCTGTCATCTCTGAATTGTGAATAGTCCAGAGAGCAGGAAGACTGTGTGTGAACTTGCACAATACGAACAGTAGACTGACAAAACAGCCCTCTTTGGGACTTGAGTTGGTCCGGCTTGCTTTCCACTTGCGGTCCCATGTTTGGAGAAAAGGCAGACTTCTTTGTTCTTGCCCCGAACTCCCATTTGGAAACACAGCACCAGTCCGTCGCCTTGTCGGGATGGGATGGAACTGTGTCGTATGTCTTCGACCTTCCGCTCGAAGAAAGATTACTGTATCCAATATTAGCAACGAAATGAAAATGTAATGATGTTCCAAACTGGAAAAAGTGGTGATCATTCGGAGTCTAATAAAAACCGCTGGCGCTGAACCTCCAGGTTTTTTTGGGGAAAAAACAACCAGCTCGGGTTCGAACCCGCAATTCTCTCGGAAAAAGAGGGGGGGGGGGGGGGGAATCAGTATCGTCCCTTGAGTCGGGACAGAGTTCCGTCCCCTGCTTTCTTTGCAACACCAAAACTTCCCTTGAGTCGGGACAGAGTTCCGTCCCTTGCCTTCTATGCAAAGACCTAAACGTAAAAAACATCCCTTTCTTTTCAAACCTCGATTCTGAAAATTTGTTACATTCAATCGGACCTAACTTCCAGTAAGTGTGCAAACTGTCAAGGAAATCCGTCCAGTAGTTTTTTTTAGATATCAGCCGTTAAGTCGGGACAGACAGACACACAGACAGACATATAAAGCTGTGAGGACCTCTAGTAAACCTGGAGGGATAATGGCAATGGAAAAGCGAAGGACGTGGGCCAGATATTGCGCACTGCCTGCGCGGGGCATGTAGCGGTCAAAATAGTTTCCCGGTGAAAACAGTTTCCGGAAGTCATCGCAGAGTTATCTGCTCGGCTCTCTCTTTATGCGATTTACCGCTCCTGCACGTGTTCTTCGCATGGAATATATCCCGACAAACGACGCATTAGTTGCTTTACGAGTTTTTGTGTTTTTGGTGCATTTGTGTAGTTTAACACATAATGTAGAGTTCCAAAAAGTTTTTCCCCGTGCAAAGCCGTCTCCCCTGCCGGAAATAATATGGGAGTCACCTCCCTGTAGTCTATTTTTAGTCTGGTTTTATAAAACGCGACCGTTGACTGACTTGGCACGCCCGGGGAGTTATGCTAAGATCCGGCCGCGTTAATACATCTGCATTTTGTGACAAACGTCTTGCTCGGCGGTACTGCACTCCATGCACCTTAACGGTGCGCGTGATTCGGGTGTAATCTTAAGCTAAACGACGTTCCGAATGTTTCCGACTTCGACCATTTCAGCAGCGCCAATAAACGTCGTTTAGCTTAAGATTACACCCGAATCACGCGGACCGTTAAGGTGCATGGAGTACAGTACCGCCGAGCAAGACGTTTGTCACAAAACGCTGATACATTAACGCGGTCGGATCTTAGCATAACTCCCCGGGCGTGCGAAGTCAGTCAGGCGGAGTGGCGGGTGCCGTCTCTTTTTAGAGTTGAATTCTCAGCACGTCCCGAGCAGATAACTCTGCGAGGCTATCCTGAAACTGTTTTTACCGGGAAACTATTTTCACAGCTACAGGGCCAACAGCCCATCTACGCCCGTCTGCGCAGTGCGGGAGAAGAGAAGGGACAGCTCAAGCTTCTCTCCGAGCTGACTCTCCGCCACGGCGCGCCTCCCACGCAGGCGTCTCGGCTGACGGCGAAGCTCATCGTAAGCTCAATGTCATTACACAATTCACGACTGCCTGTGGCTAAAGCACCCGTAGAATTAGTTCTTGTTGAAGGGGAGATAACATTCCCAGTGCGAAAACAAAAAATCCCCAACAAATTCGCAATTTAAACCCGCGCATGTCAATAACTTTTCATTAATAAATCGAGTCAGAAGGAAATGTCACTTAGTTATTAGTTCCGAGTTGGAGGCAAAACTCGGCCAAAACTGAAGCTTGACAGTGCGTCCAAGACTGAAAAAGCTCAAGGTGCGGAAATCAAACATCACCGTTATACAGCTTAGTAGGGCTGAAATGGTCGTTGTCACCAACATATCCGGACACTGTACTCGAGTTTCAAATCTCGGCATTTCTCGCGAGAACGGACATTTATAAACGTCGTTTAGCTTAAGATTACACCCGAATCACACAGACCGTTAAGATGCATGGAGTACAGTATCGCCGAGCAAGACGTTTGTCACAAAACGCAGATACATTAACGCGGCCGGATCTTAGCATAACCAAAGATTATAGGTTACACAAAGATAGTTCATTAGCTCATTGTCGTGAGGATCGAGGCACGTTGCGCCCCAAGCGGATGGTAGTATTGGTGAATCAAGGAAAGTTAATCACACCTCTTAGCGACATGTAAAACTTCTTGTTTATCGACGGTTTCTGATGCGTTCCGATCATGTTTGTGAATAAATTTACTGTGTAATAAAATGATTTGCTGCAATAATGGGGGTGTTTTGGCTTTGTTTTTTGTAGCAGGCGTTGTAAAATCCAACTCGACCTAGATCTACATGGTATGGTTTGAATGGGAACGATCTATTTTTCAATATTATCTAAGAATGCAAGCTTGTTTATCAACGTATACACCCCTGTGGAATATCTATAGGAAATGAAAAGCAATACATACCTGTCAAGAAGGTGATTTGCGGCCAGAAAATCATTTGATTAAGTGAATTCAGTTGCCGCTTCCGGAAAGATTTTTAGTTACAATCAAGCGTTGCCATGTCACCTGCATTTCGATTCTTAAAAAGTAGGACCTTTCAATACCTTTTGATGCATTCAACATACAGCTTTGATAAATTAATGCTGTTCATGGCTTACATTTTCTTCGGATGGGTTTCTAGTATCCCAAAATATAGCTTTTTCTGCGCGAACTGGAGAGAGCTGCCGCCATTGAATTGCCCAAAGAGTAGACATATACGCCATATCTACACGAAAGCAGTCCTCTGATTGGTTCCCTGAATAGAATCCTCCAATCAGCAGGCAGCTTTCTTCGCCGTCTTGTCACTAAGCGGTGTGAGTACACTTTCCTTGATTCACTCCTACTACCGTCCGCTAGGTGCAGCGTCTTGTAACTTTTAAGAGCAAAAGCTCGGCATGAGCTATCTTTGTGTAACTATAATCTTTGGCATAACTCCCCGGGCGTGAGAGTCACGTGACTGTAAGGCCGAGATTTCAAAACAGGGGTACAGTGTCCGGAAATGTTGGTGACAACGACCATTTCAGCCTTAGTAGGCGATGCGTTGCAGCAAGAAAAAATGCATCAGAAGTAACTCGCACGTCAGCAGAAAAATCCCGAACCTCTGTTCATGCACAAAAACGACTGACGGACAGGCAACCCGAAAAAAAGTTGGGTGTCGGCAGTAGAAGTACAAGATACAAGATACAAGATACAAGATACTTTATTGTCCTCATTGTACAAGGAAATTCGTTTTGTCGGTGGCAAAAACATAATACATACATACAAAAACAGAAACGTACAAGAAGTTCAACATTAATTAACTCAATCACATCGCTCAAGTTATGGAGTCAAAACAGAAAGACACAATAAGATAGGACACATTTAGCGCTACATTATAGGCAATTCAATTTAATAGAGAAACATTTTACACCGCAACAAGTAATCACAAGCCTGCACATCAAACAATCATCGTCACGCAATCACATATACCAGATCTTCAACCATAACACATGCACAAGCCGCCCCCCAACCCCCCCCCCCCCCCCCCCTCCCCCTTCCATCATGTTCTTCATCCTGCACCACAACAATCACAGGAAAGGCCAACAAGAGACAGGCATACACATCAACAACCACACTCACACCGCACACATACACGATCATCAACGCATAACGTATGCACTCCCCCCCCCCCCCCCCACCCCAACCCCCCCCCCCCCCGCCCCCCCCCACACACACACACGCTCTCACATGGTAATCCTTGTTGTCACAGACATAGTTCACACCATTCATAGTAGTGGCGGTGGCGGTAGTAGGAGTAGTAGTGGTGGTGGTAGTAGGAGTAGTGGTGGTGGTGGTAGTAGGAGTAGTGGTGGTGGCGGTAGTAGGAGTAGTGGTGGTGGCGGTAGTAGGAGTAGTGGTGGTGGCGGTAGTAGGAGTAGTGGTGGTGGTGGTAGTAGTAGTGGTTATGGTGGTAGTAGGAGTAGTGGTGGTGGTGGTAGTAGGAGTAGTGGTGGTGGCGGTAGTAGGAGTAGTGGTGGTGGCGGTAGTAGGAGTAGTGGTGGTGGCGGTAGTAGGAGTAGTGGTGGTGGTGGTAGTAGTAGTGGTGGTGGCGGTAGTAGGAGTAGTGGTGGTGGCGGTAGTAGGAGTAGTGGTGGTGGCGGTAGTAGGGGTAGTGGTGGTGGCGGTAGTAGGAGTAGTGGTGGCGGCGGTAGTAGGAGTAGTGGTGGTGGCGGTAGTAGGAGTAGTGGTGGTGGTGGTAGTAGGAGTAGTGGTGGTGGCGGTAGTAGGAGTAGTAGTGGTGGCGGTAGTAGGAGTAGTGGTGGTGGCGGTAGTAGAAGTAGTGGTGGTGGCGGTAGTAGTAGTGGTGGTGGTGGCGGTAGTAGTAGTAGTGGTGGCGGTAGTAGGAGTAGTGGTGGTGGCGGTGGTGGTAGTAGGAGTAGTGGTGGTGGTGGTGGTAGTAGGAGTAGTGGTGGTGGCGGTAGTAGGAGTAGTGGTGGTGGCGGTAGTAGGAGTAGTGGTGGTGGCGGTAGTAGGAGTAGTGGTGGTGGCGGTAGTAGAAGTAGTGGTGGTGGCGGTAGTAGGAGTAGTAGTAGTGGTGGCGGTAGTAGGAGTAGTAGTAGTGGTGGCGGTAGTAGGAGTAGTGGTGGTGGTGGTAGTAGGAGTAGTGGTGGTGGCGGTAGTAGGAGTAGTAGTAGTGGTGGCGGTAGTAGAAGTAGTGGTGGTGGCGGTAGTAGGAGTAGTGGTGGTGGCGGTAGTAGAAGTAGTGGTGGTGGTGGTAGTAGGAGTAGTGGTGGTGGCGGTAGTAGGAGTAGTGGTGGTGGCGGTAGTAGGAGTAGTGGTGGTGGCGGTAGTAGAAGGAGTAGTGGTGGTGGCGGTAGTAGGAGTAGTGGTGGTGGTGGTAGTAGGAGTAGTGGTGGTGGCGGTAGTAGGAGTAGTGGTGGTGGCGGTAGTAGGAGGAGTAGTGGTGGTGGCGGTAGTAGGAGTAGTGGTAGTGGTGGTAGTAGGAGTAGTGGTGGTGGCGGTAGTAGGAGTAGTGGTGGTGGCGGTAGTAGGAGTAGTGGTGGTGGCGGTAGTAGGAGTAGTAGTGGTGGTGGCGGTAGTAGGAGTAGTAGTGGTGGTGGCGGTAGTAGGAGTAGTGGTGGTGGCGGTAGTAGAAGTAGTGGTGGTGGCGGTAGTAGGGGTAGTGGCGGTGGCGGTAGTAGGAGTAGTGGTGGTGGCGGTAGTAGGAGTAGTGGTGGTGGCGGTAGTAGGAGTAGTGGTTGTGGCGGTAGTAGGAGTATTGGTGGTGGCGGTAGTAGGAGTAGTGGTGGTGGCAGTAGTAGGAGTAGTGGTGGTGGCGGTAGTAGTAGTAGTGGTGGTGGCGGTAGTAGGAGTAGTGGTGGTG
This sequence comes from Theodoxus fluviatilis, assembly GCA_034096865.1. Classification (NCBI taxonomy): domain Eukaryota; kingdom Metazoa; phylum Mollusca; class Gastropoda; order Cycloneritida; family Neritidae; genus Theodoxus; species Theodoxus fluviatilis. The sequence continues at coordinate 9,985 of JAWQFJ010021630.1, forward strand.
GCGGTAGTAGGAGTAGTGATGGTGGTGGCGGTAGTAGGAGTAGTAGTGGTGGTGGCGGTAGTAGGAGTAGTGGTGGTGGCGGTAGTAGGAGTAGTGGTGGTGGTGGCGGTAGTAGGAGTAGTAGTGGTGGTGGCGGTAGTAGGAGTAGTGGTGGTGGCGGTAGTAGAAGTAGTGGTGGTGGCGGTAGTAGGGGTAGTGGTGGTGGCGGTAGTAGGAGTAGTGGTGGTGGCGGTAGTAGGAGTAGTGGTGGTGGCGGTGGTAGGAGTAGTGGTGGTGGCGGTAGTAGGAGTAGTGGTGGTGGCGGTAGTAGGAGTAGTGGTGGTGGCGGTAGTAGGGGTAGTGGTGGTGGCGGTAGTAGGAGTAGTAGTGGTGGCGGTAGTAGGAGTAGTGGTGGTGGCGGTAGTAGGAGTAGTGGTGGTGGCGGTAGTAGGAGTAGTGGTGGTGGCGGTAGTAGGAGTAGTGGTGGTGGCGGTAGTAGGAGTAGTGGTGGTGGCGGTAGTAGGGGTAGTGGTGGTGGCGGTAGTAAGAGTAGTGGTGGTGGCGGTAGTAGTAGTGGTGGCGGTAGTAGGAGTAGTGGTGGTGGCGGTAGTAGGAGTAGTGGTGGTGGCGGTAGTAGGTGTAGTGGTGGTGGCGGTAGTAATAGTAGTGGTGGTAGTGGTAGGAGTAGTGGTGGTAGTGGTAGGAGTAGTGGTGGTAGTGGTAGGAGTAGTGGTGGCAGTGGTAGGAGTAGTGGTGGTAGTGGTAGGAGTAGTGGTGGTAGTGGTAGGAGTAGTGGTGGTAGTGGTAGGAGTAGTGGTGGTGGCGGTAGTAGGAGTAGTGGTGGCGGTAGTAGGATTAGTGGTGGTGGTGGTAGTAGGAGAAGTGGTGGTGGTGGTAGTAGGAGTAGTGGTGGTGGCGGTAGTAGGAGTAGTGGTGGTGGTGGTAGTAGTAGTAGAAGAAGAAGAAGAAGAAGAAGAAGAAGAAGAAGACGAAGAAGAAGAAGAAGAAGAAGAAGAAGAAGAAGAAGAAGAAGAAGAAGAAGAAGAAGAAGAAGAAGACGAAGAAGAAGAAGAAGAAGAAGAAGAAGACGAAGAAGAAGAAGAAGAAGAAGCAGGAGAAGGAGAAGGAGAAGGAGAAGGAGGAGGAGACGGGGGAGGAGACGGAGGAGGAGGAGGAGGAGGAGGAGACAGAAGGAGACAGGGGGAGGAGGAGGAGGAGGAGGGAGGAGGAGGAGGAGGAGGAGGGAGGAGGAGGAGGAGGAGGAGAGAGGAGGAGGAGAAGGAGAAGGAGGAGAAGGAGGAGGAGGAGGAGGAGGAGAAGGAGGAGGAGGAGGAGGAGGAGGAGGAGGAGGAGAAGGAGGAGGAGGAGGAGGAGGAGGAGGAGGAGGAGGAGGAGGAGGACTAGGGAGGACTAGGGAGGACTAGGGAGGAGGAGGGAGGAGGAGGGAGGAGGAGGGAGGAGGAGGGAGGAGGAGGAGGACTAGGGAGGAGGAGGGAGGACTAGGGAGGAGGAGGGAGGAGGAGGGAGGAGGAGGGAGGATAGGGAGGAAGGAGGAGGAGGGAGGAGGAGGAGGAGGGAGGAGGAAGGAGGACCAGGGAGGAGGAGGGAGAGAAGGGAGGACTAGGGAGGACTAGGGAGGAGGAGGGAGGAGGAGGGAGGACTAGGGAGGACTAGGGAGGACGAGGGAGGACGAGGGAGGAGGAGGGAGGAGGAGGGAGGAGGAGGGAGGACTAGGGAGGACGAGGGAGAAGGAGGGCGGAGGAGGGAGGAGGAGGGAGGAGGAGGGAGGAGGAGGGCGGAGGAGGGAGGAGGAGGAGGAGGAGGAGGAGGAGGAGGAGGAGGAGGAGGAGGAGGAGGAGGAGGAGGGAGGAGGGGAGGAGGGAGGAGGGAGGAGGAAGGAGGAGGAGGAGGAGGGAGGAGGGAGGAGGGAAGAGGGAGGAGGGAAGAGGGGGGAGGGGGGAGGGGGAGGGAGGAGGGGGGAGGGGGAGGGGGGAGGGGGAAGGAGGGAGGAGGGGGGAGGAGGAGGAGGGGGGGGGGGAGGAGGATAATAATGTATGTCGTCAGGTTCAGGATATATAATCGTCAGTGTAAATCGTGGCGTGTGTGTGGGTGTGTGTGTGTGTGTGTGTGTGTGTGTGAGATAATATATTTCTTTCTCGCTGCTTCTCTTGAAACTGACGCGGCACGTTTCATCACGCCGCCCACCGCTGCGGAGTTGCCAGCAGGTGGCGCTTTCAGTGGCTCTGAAGGGGACGCAGGCCGCCATGCTGGAACTCGGGGCCAAGCAGCGCCCTCATCCATGGCGCCCCACTCAGCGTCTGCTGGATCTGGCCACTGGCAATTGCTCTTTCCGCCTGTCTGAGGCCATTGGTCCCACTCCCCTCAACGCCCGCCTCTTCCTCCTACTCTTCATGCCTCGTCCTCCACGCCGGACTGGCCTTGCAGGTGGACTTTCCATTGTCGATCCAGTCTGGTCAGCCCTGGGCACCGAGGGCGTTCTCGGTCCGGGCAATCCGAGCGACACACGTGGTGTGGGTGGAGAGACGGCGGGGAGAAGGAGGGGCAGCTCTTGCCGCGCTGGAGGGTCGGGCTGCTACCATAGCATGGGCGTGGCCTCCCCATCGTCATCGCCGTGCCAGTGATCCGCTCAAGGCCATTGAACACATATTAGAGCTCAGGCCTTGGCAGGGGCGTTTTTTTTATTTTCCCGTCATCCAGTAGGGTGATCACGCTGATGAAAGCCATGAAGTTGCGGTCGGGCGTCCGCGACTGGGATCTTGAAGCAGGGATAGTCGTGTCACGGGTGAGCTGTTTCCCCTGCGCGAAGGCTGGCGCGGGGGCAGGTGCGGTGGTGTATAAGAGCGGGAGCGGGGTGGCAGTATTGACTGTCATCCTCAGCTTCCTGCTCCACTCTCACTGGCAGACTGCAGGCCCCCGCCACTCACCAGACAGCATCTGTGACGGTCGCCCCGCCCACCTCGCTTGTCCCCAGCCTTCCCGCCCGCCCTGTCCAAGACCCGCACCAGTCCACCGTCGACTCCGCTGCCCCAGTTGCCTCCTCAGATTGCAAGCGTTCGTCCGATCGTCTGCTGGCTGCGGCGACACCTGGTGGCAGTGCCTACTCTTCTCTAGGTAAGTGTTCTAACTCGTCCCTCAGTCTTTCCTTCTCCTCCCCGCCAGTGAGTGTCTTTCGTTTCTCATCTCCTCCTCTCAGTAGCAGAGTGCAGCGACTCCTCCCATCTTCGCCTCTTAAGGTACGCTCACAAAACTCGTTTGTCCTGTTCGCCTCCTCTTCGTTGTTAGTTGTTAGGTGCATGCAGCTTTGTCTGTAGCGATATCCTGGACAGTGCCCTCACCTTTCTTTCTCTTCTGAACGTACGTGTCCGTAACCTTCTTGCCTTCTTCCCTTCAGGTGAGTAACCAGTCTTCGTCTTTTTGTACTTTATTTTGCTTTGCTGGTAAGTTCCAATGCTGCTTTCCTCCTGAAGAGCAAGCAACTTCCCGTGACTCCTTTGTTCACTCACACTTCCACCAGACGACAGCAGGTTTGGCTGGAGGACAACGCCACGTCACTGCTCACCAGCAGCCTGTGCCCTCACTGCTCACCAGCACCCTTTGTCCTCACTGCTCACCAGCAGCCTGTGTCCTCACTGCTCACCAGCAGCCTGTGTCCTTACTGCTCACCAGCAGCATGTGTCCTCACTGCTCACCAGCAGCCTGTGTCCTCACTGCTCACCAGTAGTATGTGTTCTTACTGCTCACCAGCAGCATGTGTTCTTACTGCTCACCAACAGCATATGTCCTCACTGCTCACCAGCAGCCTGTGTCCTCACTGCTCACCAGCAGCATGTGTCCTCACTGCTCACCAACAGCATGTGTCCTCACTGCTCACCAGCAGCCTGTCTCCTCACTGCTCACAAGCAGCCTGTGTCCTCACTGCACCCCCACTCCGCCACGCCGTCTGATCTGAAGATCCGTACTCTTTCGTGACTCGAGAAAGCTAAGCTTTCATTGGTTCTCCTAGAGTACACGACTGCGTGACGTCTGGCTCCTGAGACAGTCCAGGCCGCGCTGATTGGTGTGAGGTAACTTCGCCATGAATTCTTCTTTCTTCAACTATGGCAAGAGGCTTTTTGCTGACCTGGTGAGACACAGTGGGACGATGTGCCGGCGGCAAAGCTTGGAAATAAGTCACGCTTCCCTTGCCAGACAATGTTCTCAGCAGCGACTCCGAAGTGAGCGGAAGGGATGTTCGTTTGATTTGCCGTCCTTGTCGCGCGGGCTGGGAAGATGGTTGTGTTGAGCTTCGCGCTGGTAGTGTCTGCGTGGCATTCTCACCTTTTGCACAGTGGAATAGCTTGGTGTCCCTTCCTGCTGCTGCTGCTGCTGCTGCTGCTGCACACCTCACACTTTTGTCTCTTTTTTTCCCCTACCCCCCCCCCCTTTTTTTTTCCTCCCCATGTAAACTGGAGCATTTTCGCCTCTTTGTTCAGCGCGCAGATTTCTTTCTCAAATGACGTAATCCTCTTCATTGGTCATCCTGATCTCCGCGCTCCTTACTCCCCGCGGGTTGGGGGTGAGAAATGATTCGCGATTCGTAAGAGGTGAATAACTTGGGAACTTGAGTCTTTATCTGCTCTTATTGTTCGTTTGTTCGTTCAGTCTCTTAACCTTGAGTTGGGTTGTTGAGGCACCACTGATGACTTTCGGACAATCTTCCTCCATCGATCTCTATCCTCTGTGGCTCGCTGTGAGTCAGCAAAGGTCAAGCCTGTCCACTCTTTGATGTTGTCTTCCCACCTCTTTCTCTGCCTGCCTCTCCTTCTCCCACCTGGTACGGTACCTTGCAGGATGGTCTTGGCCAGCCCACTGCCTCTTGACACGTGACCGTACCACTTCAGCTTTCTGCTTTTCACGATTGAGAGCAGGTCTTCGTACTGTCCAAATGCTCTCCTGATCCTGTTGCTGACTTCCTCATTCGTGACATGGTCTTTATATGAGATGTTCAGAATCGTGCGGTAGCATCTCATTTCCAGGGCTTGTATCCGTCTCTGTAGTTCAGATGTGAGTGTCCAGGACTCGCATGCATACAAGAATACGGAGATTGCCAGCGTGCGCATGAGCCTGATCTTCGACGCGAGAGTGATATTTCTGTCACGCCATATTGGCTTCAACTTTGCCAATGCTGCTGTTGTTTGTGCTATCCTGGATAGTATCTCTGGTTTGGACCCTTCATCAGTCACAATAGATCCCAGGTATTTGAAGTTGTTCACAGTTTCCAGTTATTGGCCCTTCACTTTGATTTCCATTTTGAAGCCCTGATGGTTGTTCGTCATCACCTTGGTCTTCTCGGCGCTGATCTCCATGCCATATGCCTGTGAGGTCTTGTCCAGGTGCTCGACAAGACTAGTCAGCTCCTCCCCACTTCCTGCTAATTCATCAATGTCATCAGCAAAACGTAAGTTGGTGATCTTTCTGTCAAATATGAGTCCCCTTAAACTTAGATGTAAATGTGGAGCAAGGTATTTCCCTAAGTTTGCCGCAGAAATAACAGTGTCAGGGAACATGCGCCTATTCTTTCTCCGCATTACAAAATAGACATGTCAGATTCCCCCTTTCGTCCTGTGTGTGTGTGTGTGTGTGTGTGTGTGTGTGTGTGTGTGTGTGTGTGTGTTCTCCTCTACCAATACCCAATCTCCTCTTCCAACACCCACTTTCACTGACTACGCCCTACAGCACTGACACCAGACCGATTCTCCCTTCAACGAGCCAGTGGACAGTTTATTTTACATTTCTCTCTCCTTCTGCCTGCCCCATTCCTCCCCACTCTCCCTTTCCCCTTCTCACCTTTCCGCCATGACCAGGACTTCCCCAGAGAGAGAGAGAGAGACAGAGACAGACACAGAGAGAGAGAGAGAGAGAGAGAATAATATCTTTGGGAGATGTGTCCCTCTTTTTCCCTCTAGGATCACTGCATTACACGCCATAGACTGAGGAACAACAGGTTGTTGACGACGACGAAGTTTGTCCTGAGAGTTCTGTGTACAGGGGAGAGTTCTGTGTACAGGGGAGAGTTCTGTGTACAGGGGAGAGTTCTGTGTACAGGGGAGAGTTCTGTGTACAGGGGAGAGTTCTGTGTACAGGGGAGAGTTCTGTGTACAGGGGAGAGTTCTGTGTACAGGGGCGAGTTCTGTGTACAGGGGAGAGTTCTGTGTACAGGGGAGAGTTCTGTGTACAGGGGCGAGTTCTGTGTACAGGGGAGAGTTCTGTGTACAGGGGAGAGTTCTGTGTACAGGGGAGAGTTCTGTGTACAGGGGAGAGTTCTGTGTACAGGGGAGAGTTCTGTGTACAGGGGAGAGTTCTGTGTACAGGGGAGAGTTCTGTGTACAGGGGAGAGTTCTGTGTACAGGGGCGAGTTCTGTGTACAGGGGAGAGTTCTGTGTACAGGGGAGAGTTCTGTGTACAGGGGAGAGTTTCTGTGTACAGGGGAGAGTTCTGTGTACAGGGGAGAGTTCTGTGTACAGGGGAGAGTTCTGTGTACAGGGGAGAGTTCTGTGTACAGGGGAGAGTTCTGTGTACAGGGGAGAGTTCTGTGTACAGGGGAGAGTTCTGTGTACAGGGGAGAGTTCTGTGTACAGGGGAGAGTTCTGTGTACAGGGGCGTTGGCTGGCGGGTCTTTCCATGCAAATTTGTTGAATTAATTTATTTACCGTCAGCGTCTATTTAGTCTTTAGAGTTGTAATTGCTGTGTGATAAGAATAGTTGTAATCTAATGGTATGTGCTGTCTGCTGGGATGATATGTAATTTGATGATGTGTGCTGTCTGCTGGGAATAGCTGTAATCTGATCATGTGTGCTGTCTGCCAGAAAGAGATGTTATCTGATGGTGTGTGCTGTCTGCTGGGAAGAGATGTTATCTGATCATGTGTGCTGTATATTGGGAAGAGATGTAATCTGATGGTGTGTTCTGTCTGCCGGGAAGAAATGTAATCTGATGATATGAATGGATGTTGACAAACGCTACTGAAGTATTTAGGCATTTAGTTACATTACATTGCTATACCACATCTTGAAGTAGCCAGGCCATGCAGTTTCAATGATTTCAGATTATACTTGAAGTTTTCTTTAGTTCAGTCTAGTTAAAATGTGGACTTTTCCTTGTTGCCCCTTTCCAATGGGCCAGAGGTCCTCACAAACAGAGAGGTCCTCACAAACAGAGAGGCCCTCACAAACAGAGAGGCCCTCACAAACAGAGAGGCCCTCACAAACAGAGAGGCCCTCACAAACAGAGAGGCCCTCACAAACAGAGAGGCCCTCACAAACAGAGAGGCCCTCACAAACAGAGAGGCCCTCACAAACAGAGAGGCCCTCACAAACAGAGAGGCCCTCACAAACAGAGAGGTCCTCACAAACAGAGAGGTCCTCACAAACAGAGAGGTCCTCACAAACAGAGAGGCCCTCACAAACAGAGAGGTCCTCACAAACAGAGAGGCCCTCACAAACAGAGAGGCCCTCACAAACAGAGAGGCCCTCACAAACAGAGAGGTCCGAGCTTGACTTCGACTTTTGTCAGTCCACTATGCTGCCTGAAGCAAGGGAGTGGAACAATAGCACTGTGCCTTCGTCCACAAGACCCACGGCCCAAAGTCTTCAAGTCGCATCAGTCACAGGAACTTGGTCCAATTCGCTCAGCGCATGCAGCGTCGTCTCCACTCGCACTGACAGAGACTTGCTCTTCCTCCCACAGTTCCTTGGCGTTCTGCCACATCCAGGTTGGAGGCGGTGCAATGCGGACCAGTGCAAAGCGACTGTCACGTGTGCCTTTGACACGTGTCCACTTCAAGAGTCATTGCTCTTGCGCTTGGCGTAACTCTGTAGCGAGTGGCACCTATGAAGTAACCCAGCATCTGCTTTCCCATGTCAGCAGTTCAGCAAACGTTGCGCACATGAGCCTTTGTTGATTGCGACGGCTGCACAGCACGCGCGCAAGAAAAGAGTATGGCCGACAGTCAGCCACTTGGGGGAGCGCTGCAGGGAGGGGCGCTCACATTCTACACCACGGGCCCCAAACGTCTCCGTGCCCACTCCCTGTGCAGCCCGTGGCTGCTGGTCTTTTGGGATCCACTCTGGTGTGACATAGGACCAAAGCTGCTGGGTCTCTTCCTCTCTACTAGCAGTACAACCCTCCTACTTTCTACTGTAGTCAGAACCTCAGTTCCAGAAGACCTCTGGGATGCCTTTCGTGACAATAGTAGTAACCGTTCATTATTTCTTTACTTTGCGTGCATGATAGAGCCACTGCCATGCATGATAAGATATTAATCGTTTACAGATTCAGGTTTGTCCTTTCAATCAGCAACGGTATATTTTGACATGTTCTCCACGCCTTTTTATCTCTTTTCTTTCTTAAAACGATGACCACACCATCCACGTGGGCACAACTCGCTTACAGCAGTAGGCGTCACTCTCGTGCTTGTAGCACATCGCTCCCAGCGAACACGGCGCGTGTCACTGGAGTACCCACACGCTGTCTGCTTCGTCCCAACTCCTGAGGGGGCTCTAGTCGTATTCGTGGACCATCCTTGCCTTTTCCCAGGGAGCAGCTCTGTGCATCAGGGGCTGGTGCAGTCTTTGCAATTGAAATGGTCTGTAGATCCCTTCCCTTTCCCCATCGCCCACGTCACCAAAACAAAAAAGGTGAATGAGCGAGGATGGGGAATGGAAGGGGTTGGGGGAGGGGGGAGGGGGAGAAGTAAAACCATGAAAGGGGTCGTGGGAGGAGGCAATGGGATTGGAAGCTAGAACTGGGAAGTGGGGGGGTAGAGTTAAGGGAGTGGGGGGTAGAGTTAAGGGAGTGGGGGGTAGAGTTAAGGGAGTGGGGGTAGAGAAGGGAGTGGGGGTAGAGTTAAGGGAGTGGGGGGTAGAGTGAAGGGAGTGGGGGGTAGAGTTAAGGGAGTGGGGGGCAGAGTGAAGGGAGTGGGGGTAGAGTTAAGGGAGTGGGGGTAGAGTGAAGGGAGTGGTTGTAGAGTTAAGGGAGTGGGGGGTAGAGTTAAGGGAGTGGGGGGTAGAGTAGGGAGTGAGGGTAGAGTTAAGGGAGTGGGGGATAGAGTGAAGGAGTGGGGGTAGAGTGAAGGGAGTGGGGGTAGAGTTAGAGAGTGGGGGGTAGAGCGAGGAGTGGGGGTGAGAGAGGGAGTGGGGGTAGAGTAGGGAGTGGGGGGTAGAGTAAGGGAGTGGAGGGTAGAGTGAAGGAGTGGAGGTAGAGTTAGGGAGTGGAGGTAGAGTTAGGGAGTGGGGGGTAGAGTGAAGGGAGTGGGGGTAGAGGTAGGGAGTGGGGGTAGAGTGAGGGAGTGGGGTAGAGTGAGGGAGTGGGGGGTAGAGTGAGGAAGTGGGGGTAGAGTGAGGGAGCGGAGGGTAGAGGTGAAGGGAGTGGGGGGTAGAGTGAGGGAGTGGGGTAGAGTGAGGGAGTGGGGGTAGAGTAGGGAGTGGGGGTAGAGTTGGGAGTGAGGGGTAGAGTTAGGGAGTGGGGGGTAGAGTGGAAGGGAGTGGGGGGTAGAGTGACGGGAGTGAGGGTAGAGTTAAGGGAGTGGGGGGTAGAGTAGGGAGTGGGGGTAGAGTGAAGGGAGTGGGGTAGAGTTAGGGAGTGGGGGTAGAGTTAAGGGAGTGGGGTAGAGTGAAGGGAGTGGGGGGTAGAGTGAGGAGTGGGGGGTAGAGTTAGGGAGTGGGGGGTAGAGTGAAGGAGTGGGGGTAGAGTTAAGGGAGTGGGGGTAGAGTTCAGGGAGTGGAGGGTAGAGTTAAGGGAGTGGGGGTAGAGTTAAGGGAGTGGAGGATAGAGTTAAGGGAGTGGGGGATAGAGTGAAGGGAGTGGGGGGTAGAGTTAAGGGAGTGGGGGGTAGAGTGAAGGGAGTGGGGGGTAGAGTGAAGGGAGTGGGGGTAGAGTTAAGGAAGTGGAGGTAGAGTTAAGGGAGTGGAGGGTAGAGTTAAGGGAGTGGGGGTAGAGTTAAGGGAGTGGAGGGTAGAGTTAAGGGAGTGGGGGGTAGAATGAAGGGAGTGAGGGTAGAGTTAAGGGAGTGGGAGGTAGAGTTAAGGGAGTGGGAGGTAGAGTGAAGGGAGTGGGGGGTAGAGTGAAGGGAGTGGGGGGTAGAGTTAAGGGAGTGGGGGGGGGGTAGAGTTAAGGGAGTGGGTGATAGAGTGAAGGGAGTGGGGTTAGAGTGAAGGGAGGGGGGGGGGTAGAGTGAAGGGAGTGCGGGTAGAGTGAAGGGAGTGGGGTAGAGTGAAGGGAGTGGGGGTAGAGTGAAGGGAGTGGGGGGTAGAGTTAAGGGAGTGGGAGGTAGAGTTAAGGGAGTGGGGGGTAGAGTGAAGGGAGTGGGGGGTAGAGTGAAGGGAGTGGGGGGTAGAGTTAAGGGAGTGGGGGGGGGGGGTAGAGTTAAGGGAGTGGGTGATAGAGTGAAGGGAGTGGGGTTAGAGTGAAGGGAGAGGGGGGGGTAGAGTGAAGGGAGTGGGGGTATAGTGAGGGAGTGGGGTAGAGTGAGGGAGAGGGGGGGTAGAGTGAGGAGTGGGGGGTAGAGTGAGGAGTGGGGGTAGAGTGAAGGGAGTGGGGGTAGAGTGAAGGGAGTGGGGGTAGAGTGAAGGGAGTGGGGGGTAGAGTGAAGGGAGTGGGGGTAGAGTGAAGGGAGTGGGGGTAGAGTGAAGGGAGTGGGGGTTAGAATGAAGGGAGTGGGGGTTAGAACGAAGGGAGTGGGGGTTAGAACGAAGGGAGTGGGGGTTAGAATGAAGAGAGTGGAGGTTAGAATGAAGGAAGTGGGGTTAGAATGAAGGGGGTGGGGGTTAGAATGAAGGGAGTGGGGTTAGAATGAAGGGAGTGGGGGTTAGAATGAAGGGAGTGGGGGTTAGAATGAAGGGAGTGGGGGTTAGAATGAAGGGAGTGGGGTTGCGGACATGAAAGCAGGCACGCCGAAAAAGAATAGAAAGACAATGGATTTTCGCAGCTCTCTCCCACTGCCCAGCACCCCAGCGAGGGTGAGGAAGGCAGGGGAAAGGGAGGGACGGTAGGGAGTGGAGATGTGGGGGTGGAGGAGGGGGGGGGGGGAGGGTGGAGGCAGAGAGGGGGGGGGAATGGAGTGAGAGAAGGAGCGTCGTTAACGACGAGCAACGCAAGAGGGCAGGCTTCAGGGCAGGGCTAACAGCACGCCACTGCGCAAACAGGCTGCGAATTGCTATGTCCCAAATTGTTCTCTTGATCAAACACAGTCCACTTGCTGCCATGCCCCGCCCCCGCCTCTCTTGAAGTCTCATTTCCGAATCAAGAAAGTAGATTCGTGTGAATTCGATTGGAGAAGCCGAGTCTTATTTCCAGGCGCCGGTGTACACTGGCGCTGGGGATGGGCGTGAGTGCCCTTCATTGGGAAAGCAGCACCACAAAGGAGAAGGAGACGAGGTTGACCGGAGTCTTGAAACTGTTACGAGCTGTCACCTCTCTCAGACTTGCCTTTGCGTGACCACGAGGGCACGGTGGGGGCGTAAAGAGAAAGGCGGAGAGAGATAAGGAGTAGGCCAGAGATCCTGAACTACGGTGTCAAGCACTGACAGCTAAAGGTCTCCAACGATTAGGTGGGAAAATCACACATCCCTCAAGACAGCTATTCTTTTCCTACGTTCGTCAGCATCTGAAGAAATTCCGTGAGATCTAAAACGTTTCCAGGGAAATTCTGTGCCACGATCTTCCTGATGCTCGTTCCGGATGTCTGAGCTTTGGAAACTTGGCGACAGCAAGCGTTTTCAAGTGGTGAATGCTTTCTCAGTTCGCTCTTCTGCTAAACCCAGTTTCGGTCATGAATTGATTACCTGTCTGAAGCCTATTATTGGGATCTTTGTACCTCCTCTTTTCTCGCTCTTCATCCACATTTTTCATTCATGCGTCGACGTGGTTTTGTGTTCTTATCTTGTGACCGACATCCCCATTCGGCCAGAGTGGTGTTGCTGTGGCAAGCTCTTCATCGTGCCTGGGAAGCACGGTAGGATCTCCGCTGCTTTGGGTCACGATGCCCTTCTGAATGTGTCGGCCATTTTCCTCTAGCTTTGCTGAGACGAGTATGGTTGCCGGTCATGGCGAGTCACGTGCTTCCAACAACGGCCGTCTTGCAAGAAGCGAGTTCCCGCTGCGGAATGCACAGCAAAGTCGTAGCAAAGATCCTATATACACTAACATGACTCACTCCGATACTTTGAGAGAGGTTTCTTTGAGAGTTACCTCCCCCTATGGGAATGCTACTTCTGAGCGCTGTGTTGACAACATTGCATATGTGCGTGCGTGTGGTGTGTGAAAGGAATACAGTTTGGTGTGAATTATAATGTACAAGGTATGTACAGATTTTCTGGATGTTTGTTGAAACCATGCATGTTTATTTTATTACTCTTTTGCGTTCAGACGGTAAATTTCTGTATATGTAGCAGGACTCTCTTCCGCGTCTCTCTCTCTCTCTCTCTCTCTCCTCTCTCTCTCTCTCTCTCTCTCTCTCTCTCTCTCCCTCTCCCTCTCTCTCTCTCCCTCTCTCTCTCTCTCTCTCTCTCTCTCTCTCTCTCTCTCTCTCTCTCTCCCTCATTCCACCCTTATCTGTTTACCATTGTCTTCCTGTCTGGAACTGAGCCTAACTTATGCTGAATGAGTCGTTGTCGGCAATATTTCCGGACACTGTACCCCAGTTTAAAATCTCGGCCTTACAGTCACGTGACTCGCTCGCCCGGGGAGTTATGCTAAGATACTGTACTCCATGCACCTTAACGCCCTACCTTAATAGCCCGAACGGTTGCACGGCGGCAGGCCCGTGCAGCTGTCGCCCGACCCACTCGTTCGGCGAGATCTGGGTTCGCCCTTAACTGCCCATGCTCCGTGCGCGCCGAACGCCCCGACAGCTAGCTCGCTCTGGGTCGGCGAGAACGTGTCGGGCAAAAATTTGCTTGCAGCGCATGTTATGGGAGCTGGCTTCTCATTGGCTGAGAAACCGACTCTTCTTCCGAGGAGGAGGTTTTGTTGGCGTTCTCGCCACTGTTTGCACAATTAAAATGGCGGATATAGTCTACAGTTCGCACAGAAAACGCTGTATTTGTTGATACTCAAAACCCATCCAAAGAAAATATAAGCCATGAACAGCATTAATTTATCAAAGCTGTATGTTGAACGCATCAATAGGTCGTGAAAGCACCCACATTTTACAACTGGGAATGCAGGTCAACGCGATTCGCGAGAGTGATGTCAGCTAGTCGCCCGACATATGGGTGCCTCTATGAGAACGAACGCAGGTACGGCGAGATCAAGCGAACGCCGGTCACCTGCAGGCGTCTCGGCGCGCTCTATTGAGAACGAATCAGCTCAGTTGCGTACGGCGAAGAAGCCCGCAACGCCGGCTCTCGCGTGCACAGTCGACTATATTAAGTTAGGGCCGTTACGGTACTGCGTTGCTTTCGGGTGTAGTCTTAAAGCTAAACTGACTGTTTAATATAATGGCCGTTCTCACGGAGAATGCCGAGATTGAAATCGGGGTACAGTGTCCCGGGAATGGTTGTCGACAGACGACCAGTTCAGCCTATACTTATGTCAGGGGTCCTTGCGGTGGTACAGGTTGGTGGGTCTGCACAGGACCGTGGGCGTACAGGATTGTGCGGGTGGACAGGGCGTTTGCGGTGTACAGGGCTGTGGGTGTAGCAGGGCTTGTGATGTCGTCAGGGTCGTGGGCGTCCTTTCTCCTACAGGGCTGGTGGTGTGACAGGGCCTCTGATGGACGCAATAGATCTACTGTGGCGCGTACAGCGCTCGTGAACGACGTACAGGCTGTGAGTGTACAGCTGGGGCGTACAAGCCTGGCGTACAGGACTGTGGGTGTACAGGGTTGTGGGTGTACAGGGCTGTGGGCGTACAGGATTGTGGGTGTACAGGGTTGTGGGTGTACAGGACTGTGGGCGTACAGGGCTGTGGGTGTACAGGGCTGTGGGCGTACAGGGCTGTGGGTGTACAGGGCTGTGGGTGTACAGGGCTGTGGGTGTACAGGGCTGTGGGTGTACAGGACTGTGGGCATACAGGTTTGTGGGCGTACAGGGTTGTGGGCGTGCAGGGCTGTGGGTGTACAAGGCTGTGAACGTACAGGGTTGTGGGGGAACAGGGTTCTGGGCGTACAGGGTTGTGGACGTACAGGGCTGTAGGCGTACAGGGCTGTGAACGTACAGGGCTGTGGGTGTACAGGGTTGTGGGCGTGCAGTGTTGTGGGTGTTCAGGGCTGTGAGTGCTTAGGGCTGTGAGTGTACAGGGCTGTGGGTATACAGGGCTGTGGGTGTACAGGGCTGTGGGCGTACGAGGTTGTGGGCGTACAGGGCTGTGGGCGTACAGGGCTGTGGGCGTACAGGGCTGTGGGTATACAGGTCTGTTGGTGTACAAGGCTGTGGGTGTACAGGGATGTGGGCGCACAGGGCTGTGGATATACAGGGCTGTGGGCGTACAGGGTTGTGGGTGCACAGGGCTGTGGGTGTACAGGTCTGTGGACGTACAGAACTGTGCGCGTACAGAGCTGTGAACGTACAGGGCTGTGGGTGTACAGGGTTGTGGGTGTACAGGGTTGTGGGTGTACAGGGTTGTGGGTGTACAGGGCTGTGGGTGTACAGGGCTGTGGGTGTACAGGGCTGTGGAGGTACAGAACTGTGGGCGTACAGGGCTGTGGGCGTACAGGGCTGAGGGTGTACAGGGCTGTGGGTGTACTGGGCTGTGGGCGTACAGCGTTATGGGCGTACAGGGCTGTGGGCGTACAGAGCTGTGGGTGTACAGGGCTGTGAGTATACAGGGCTGTGAGTGTACAGGGCTGTGAGTGTACAGGGCTGTGCGTGTACAGGGCTGTGGGTGTACAGGGCTGTGGGTGTACAGGGCTGTGGGTGTACAGGACTGTGGGCGTACAATGCTGTGGGTGTTCAGAGCTGTGAGTGTACAGGGCTATGAGCGTACATGGTTGTGGGGTGTACAGGGTTTTGGGCGTACAGAACTGTGGGTGTACAGGGCTGTGGGTGTACAGGGCTGTGGGCGTACAGGGCTGTGGGCGTACAGGGTTGTGGAGCATACAGGGATGTGGGTGTACAGGGCTGTGGGCGTACAGGGCTGTGGGCGTACAGGGCTGTGGGTGTTCAGGGCTGTGGGTGTACAGGTCTGTGGGTGTACAGGGCTGTGGGCGTACAGCGATGTGGGCGTACATGTCTGTGGGTGTACAGGGCTGTGGGTGTACAGGGCTGTGGGTGTTCAGCGCTGTGGGCGTACAGGGATGTGGGTTTACAGGGCTGTGGGCGTACAGGGTTGAGGGTGTACAAGGTTGTGTGTGTACAGGGCCGTGGGCGTACAGGGCTGTGGGTGTACAAGGCTGTGGACGTACAGAACTGGGGGCGTACAGGGCTGTGGGTGTACAGGGCTGTGGGTATACAGGGCTGTGGGTGTACAGGGCTGTGGGTGTACAGGGCTGTGAGTGTACAGGGCTGTAAGTGTACAGGGCTGTGCGCGTTCAGGGCTGTGGGTGTACAGGGCTGTGGGTGTACAGGGCTGTGGGTGTACAGGGCTGTGGGTGTACAGAGCTGTGTGTGTACAGGGCTGTGCGTGTACAGGGCTATGGGTGTACAGGGCTGCGCGCGTTCAGGGCTGTGGGTGTACCGGGCTGTGGGTGTACAGGGCTGTGGGTGTACAGGGCTGTTCGCGTTCAGGGCTGTGGGTGTACAGGGCTGTGGGTGTACAGGGCTGTGGGTGTACAGGGCTGTGGGTATACACGACTGTGCGTGTACAGGGCTGTGAGAGTACAGGTCTGTGGGTGTACAGGGCTGTGGGTGTACAGGTCTGTGGGAGTACAGGGCTGTGGGTATACAGGGCTGTGGGCGTTCAGGGCTGTGGGTGTACAGGGCTGTGGGTGTACAGGGCTGTAACTGTACAGGGCTGTGGGTGTACAGGGCTGTCGGTGTACAGGGCTGTGGGTGCACAGGACTGTGGGCGTACAGGGCTGTGGGTGTACAGACCTGTGGGCGTTCAGGGCTGTGGGTGTACAGGGCTGTGGACGTACAGGGCTGTGGGCGTACAGGGTTGTGGAGCATACAGGGATGTGGGTGTACAGGGCTGTGGGCGTACAGGGCTGTGGGCGTACAGGGCTGTGGGTGTTCAGGGCTGTGGGCGTACAGGGATGTGGGTGTACAGGGCTGTGGGCGTACAGGTCTGTGGGTGTACAGGGCTGTGGGCGTACAGCGATGTGGGCGTACAGGTCTGTGGGTGTACAGGGCTGTGGGTGTACAGGGCTGTGGGTGTTCAGGGCTGTGGGCGTACAGGGATGTGGGTTTACAGGGCTGTGGGCGTACAGGGCTGAGGGTGTACAAGGTTGTGTGTGTACAGGGCCGTGGGCGTACAGGGCTGTGGGTGTACAAGGCTGTGGACGTACAGAACTGGGGGCGTACAGGGCTGTGGGTGTACAGGGCTGTGGGTATACAGGGCTGTGGGTGTACAGGGCTGTGGGTGTACAGGGCTGTGAGTGTACAGGGCTGTAAGTGTACAGGGCTGTGCGCGTTCAGGGCTGTGGGTGTACAGGGCTGTGGGTGTACAGGGCTGTGGGTGTACAGGGCTGTGGGTGTACAGAGCTGTGTGTGTACAGGGCTGTGCGTGTACAGGGCTATGGGTGTACAGGGCTGCGCGCGTTCAGGGCTGTGGGTGTACCGGGCTGTGGGTGTACAGGGCTGTGGGTGTACAGGGCTGTTCGCGTTCAGGGCTGTGGGTGTACAGGGCTGTGGGTGTACAGGGCTGTGGGTGTACAGGGCTGTGGGTATACACGACTGTGCGTGTACAGGGCTGTGAGAGTACAGGTCTGTGGGTGTACAGGGCTGTGCGTGTACAGGTCTGTGGGAGTACAGGGCTGTGGGTATACAGGGCTGTGGGCGTTCAGGGCTGTGGGTGTACAGGGCTGTGGGTGTACAGGGCTGTAACTGTACAGGGCTGTGGGTGTACAGGGCTGTCGGTGTACAGGGCTGTGGGTGCACAGGACTGTGGGCGTACAGGGCTGTGGGTGTACAGGGCTGTGGGTGCCCAGGACTGTGGGTGTACAGGGCTGTGGGTGTACAGGGCTGTGGGCGTACAGGGCTGTGGGCGTACAGGGCTGTGGGTGCCCAGGACTGTGGGTGTACAGGGCTGTGGGTGTACAGGGCTGTGGGCGTACAGGGCTGTGGGCTTACAAGACTGTGAGTGTACAGGGCTGTGGGTGTACATGGCTGTGGGTGTACAGGGCTGTGGGCGTACAGAGCTGTGAGTGTACAGGGCTGTGGACGTACAGAACTGTATGCGTACAGGGCTTTGAGTGTACAGGGCTATGGGCGTACATGGTTGTGGGGTGTACAGGGCTGTGGGCGTACAGGGCTGTGGGCATAAAGGGCTGTGGGTGTACAGGGCTGTGGGTGTACAGGGCTGTGGGCGTACAGGGCTGTGGGTATACAGGTCTGTGGGTGTACAGGGCTGTGGGCGTACAGGGTTGTGGGTGTACAGGTCTGTGGGCGTACAGGGCTGTGGGCGTACAAGGCTGTGGGTGTACAGGGCTGTGGGTGTACAGGGCTGTGAGCGTACAGGGTTGTGGGTATACAGGTCTGTGTTTATACAGGGCTGTGGGCGTACAGGGCTGTGGGCGTACAGGGCTGTGGGTGTACAGGGCTGTGGGTGTACAGGGCTGTGGGCGTACAGGGCTGTGGGTGTACAGGGCTGTGGGTGTACAGGGCTGTGGGTGTACAGGGCTGTGGGCGTACAGGGCTGTGGGTGTACAGGGCTGTGGGCGTACAGGGCTGTGGGTGTACAGGGCTGTGGGTGTACAGGGCTGTGGGTGTACAGGGTTGTGGGTGTACAGGACTGTGGGTGTACAGGGCTGTGGGTGTACAGGGCTGTGGGTGTACAGGGCTGTGGGTGTACAGGGCTGTGGGCGTACACGCTGTGGGTGTACAGGGCTGTGTGTGTACAGGGCTGTTGGTGTACAAGGCTGTTGGTGTACAGGGCTGTGGGTGTACAGGGCTGTGAGCGTACACGGCTGTTGGTGTACAGGGCTGTTGGCGTACAAGGCTGTGGGTGTACAGGGCTGTGGGTGTACAGGGCTGTGGGCGTACAGGGCTGTGGGTGTACAGGTCTGTGGGTGTACAGGGCTGTGGGCGTACAGGTCTGTGGGTGTACAGGGCTGTGCGTGTACAGGGCTGTGGGTGTACAGGGCTGTGGGTGTACAGTGCTGTGGGTGTACAGGGCTGTGAGCGTACAGGTCTGTGGGTGTACAGGGCTGTGCGTGTACAGGGCTGTGGGTGTACAGGGCTGTGGGTGTACAGGGCTGTGGGCGTACAGGTCTGTGGGTGTACAGGGCTGTGAGCGTACAATGCTGTGGGTGTACAGGGCTGTGGGCGTACAGGTCTGTGGGTGTACAGGGCTGTGGGCGTACAATGCTGTGGGTGTACAGGGCTGTGGGCGTACAATGCTGTGGGTGTACAGGGCTGTGGGCGTACAGGTCTGTGGGTGTACAGGGCTGTGGGCGTACAGGTCTGTGGGTGTACAGGGCTGTGGGCGTACAGGACTGTGGGTGTACAGGTCTGTGGGCGTACAGGGCTGTGGGCGTACAATGCTGTGGGTGTACAGGGTTGTGTGCGTACAGGGCTGTGGGTGTACAGGTCTGTGGGTGTATAGGGCTGTGGGCGTACAATGCTGTGGGTGTACAGGGTTGTGGGCGTACAGGACTGTGGGTGTACAGGTCTGTGGGCGTACAGGACTGTGGGCGTACAATGCTGTGGGCGTACAATGCTGTGGGTGTACAGGGTTGTGTGCGTACAGGGCTGTGGGCGTACAGGGTTGTGGGTGTACAGGGCTGTGGGTGTACAGGGCTGTGGGTGTACAGGTCTGTGGGTGTACAGGGCTGTGGGCGTACAATGCTGTGGGTGTACAGGGTTGTGTGCGTACAGGGCTGTGGGTGTACAGGTCTGTGGGTGTACAGGGCTGTGGGCGTACAATGCTGTGGGTGTACAGGGCTGTGGGCGTACAGGGCTGTGGGTGTACAGGGCTGTGGGTGTACAGGTCTGTGGGTGTACAGGGCTGTGGGTGTACAGGGCTGTGGGTGTACAGGTCTGTGGGTGTACAGGTCTGTGGGTGTACAGGTCTGTGGGTGTACAGGGCTGTGGGTGTACAGGGTTGTGGGTGTACAGGGCTGTGGGCGTACAGGTCTGTGGGTGTACAGGGCTGTGGGTGTACAGGGTTGTGGGTGTACAGGGCTGTGGGCGTACAGGTCTGTGGGTGTACAGGGCTGTGGGTGTACAGGGCTGTTGATGTACAGGGCTGTGGGCGTAC
>JAWQFJ010021633.1:0-2500 GCA_034096865.1 Theodoxus fluviatilis
AGGCCGACTTGACTTGGCCTATTTCGCGCGCACGCGAAGGTAAGTGTGTTTGTGTGCCTGTGAGTGTGTGTTTGTGTGTGTAAGTGTGCCAGTGTGTGTCTGTGTGTGTTTGTAAGAGAAAGGCACACTAATTAAAGGCGAGGTGATATTGTCAGAAACTAAACTTGCTTGCAGCCTGTCTCCTCAGATTGAAAAAGTCATTAGTTGACCAATTAATTTTAAAAAGTGAGCAGCTGCCTCATTAGGGGTGAGCTGGCAGCCCTAATTACTATACTACTCACACACACACACACACACACAAAACAAACACACACACACAAAACAAACAAACAAACACACACACATACACACACAAAACAAACGCACACACACACACACACACACACACACACACACACACACACACACACACACACACACACACACACACACACACGCACGCACACACACACACAGCGCGACACCGGTGACGTCACAGGAAAAACGGTCAGAGCAGTCTTTGACTTTTCTGGCAAGAGTCATGTCAAGGGAGACAAATCCTCTTTTTATATCCTCCTCAGATTTCCGCAGCTTATGACTTGTTTGAACTGCCATGCCAATTGCGCAGTGTTATAAAGAAAATAGAAAAAATGTTGTTTCATTTTTAAAAATTCACATGAGACGGAATTTTCCAGAAAGTTCGTCCCGAATTCTGATGTTTGTAAAGTGATTTACCGTCGACTCATACCCCGTGAGGCAAACAAAAATAAAAGTCAATGTCCGTGGTTAAGCTATTCCAACACTCAGTGTAATGAAATTAAAGAGAGCGACCAGGAAAAAGGGGATCTAGATATCACATATACGATGACGCATTATAATAATCCAATTTGGTTTAAGTGGGCGCCCCAAGAACTTTTCTCTGCGCGCGAAAAAATTCGCATTACCACATTATAATTGTGTTTGTACGCGTTTATTTTTTGTGGAAAATCAAGAAGATTAAAACCTCTGTAATGCGCAGTTGTCCGCGAGATGCCGACAGACACTGCGGAAAATGGTTTGTGTGTGTGTGTGTGTGTGTGTGTGTGTGTGTGTGTGTGTGTGTGTGTGTGTGTGTGTGTGTGTGTGTGTGCTTCTGGGTGAATCCCTATTTGCACTGCCAAATATAAAAGATGAAACGACTGCAGAAGGAAGGCTGTCAATTTCCAGACGTGTGTACTCTGATTCAATGGCTTCTCATATCCAGGTCGTGTCCAGAAGAACTGTGGCGGTGCAAGACAGATGTTTGCTGTCCTGGGGCAGGTTTCCAAGGACCACGGATATGCAATCCAAAGCAATTCGAAGCAATCCAAAGCAATCCAAAGCAATCCAAAGCAATCCAAGCAACCCAAAGCAATTCGAAGCAATTCAAAGCAATTCGAAGCAATCCAAAGCAATCCAAAGCAATCCAAAGCATTCCCAGCAATCCAAAGCAATTCGAAGCAATCCAAAGCAATCCAAAGCAATCCAGAGCAATCCAAAGCAATCCAAAGCAATCCAAAGCAATCAAAGCAATCCAAGAGACAGACATTTCCGGTCACATTTAATGTGAACGATCTACTCATACGCAACGTCCAGTCAGTCAGTTCTTGAAATGGACATGTTTCCAAAACCAGCCGCTTCAAACCGACCTGTATGGTTACAGTTCCTACCGACTTCTGTATGATTACAGTTCATACCGACTTCTGTAGGATTACAGTTCATACCGACTTCTGTATGATTACAGTTCATACCGACTTCTGTATGGTTACAGTTCATACCGACTTCTGTATGATTACAGTTCATACCGACTTCTGTATGGTTACAGTTCATACCGACTTCTGTATGATTACAGTTCATACCGACTTCTGAATGATTACAGTTCATACCGCCTTCTGAATGATTACAGTTCATACCGACTTCTGTATGATTACAGTTCATACCGACTTCTGTATGATTACAGTTCATACCGACTTCTGTAGGATTACAGTTCATACCGACTTCTGTATGATTACAGTTCATACCGACTTCTGAATGATTACAGTTGATACCGACTTCTGAATGATTACAGTTGATACCGACTTCTGTATGATTACAGTTCATACCGACTTCTGTATGATTACAGTTCATACCGACTTCTGTATGATTACAGTTCATACCGACTTCTGTATGGTTACAGTTCATACCGACTTCTGTATGGTTACAGTTCACACCGACTTCTGTATGATTACAGTTCATTCCGACTTTTGAATAATTACAGTTGATACCGACTTCTGTATGATTACAGTTCATACCGACTTCTGTATGATTACAGTTGATACCGACTTCTGTATGATTACAGTTCATACCGACTTCTGTATGGTTACAGTTGATACCGACTTCTGTATGGTTACAGTTCATACCGACTTCTGCATGGTTACAGTTCATACCGACTTCTGTATGATTACAGTTGATACCGACTTCTGTATGGTTACAGTTCATACCGACTTCTGTATGGTTACAGTTC
>JAWQFJ010021633.1:7500-17500 GCA_034096865.1 Theodoxus fluviatilis
GCGATTTGTAAAAGGCGAATGATCACAGAATTGGAGATCTGACTTGCTCTTACTCTAACCAGGTCGATCGATACTGGGGTCAATATCTTTACAAGCACTGCAAAGACTGACAAGCCGTAAACATATTAATGCGTTCATTCATTCCAAGGTAAAGGGGTGACTGCAGGTTGAGTGCCTGTAAGCTTTTTCAGTCTCTGCTGCGAATATTTACTTTGGGTGAAACAAAGAAGCTGACGTCGACCTGAATTTGTTCTGAGCACTACATGTATGGGTCATTATGTACCTACATGAACATTTCACACATGTTAAAAGCTCCAGTCTCTGCTACGAATGAATGCATGTGATTGCATGAAAATAAAAGAGCCAAACTGAAATGTAAAGGATCAGATGGAATAAAAAAGGCATGCAGTTCACACGAGAAAACAGCATGCTCCAACCAAGTGTACCTAAACGCTGCAATCGTTCAGTATTTCTTGGTTTTCATAACAGCTTCTCATAGATCGTGTTTTTGGTTGATCATGCGTCAGGCTGTATGCTCAATCTCTACTAGAACAAATCATGTACAAGCTTCAGACATTTTTGTTGTTGCTGTTGCCGTGATTTTGTAAAGGTACGGGTGCCTTATTTTAAACTTTGTCATTTCACTCATTTCGGTGCTCAAATCACACACCTTTAACCCCTGCTCACCGGGCCGCATTATTTGTCTATCCAACACCATCTCAACTCCTTAGGGAGCATGCATTCTGGCTGGGATGAACTCGGCATAGTTACTTTTTACAGTTTTTCTATTTGGGCACTCACGGGAACGCAGTTTTGTTCATGGATGGAAGAAGCGAGATGACGTCAAGGGCGTCACTCGAGGAACTCCGGACCCACTAGCCCCAAGCGGCAGCAGGCCTCGACCCCTTCCTCCAGGGCCAGACTGTGATGGGCCACTGCAAACCAGCCCAGAGTTGATTGTGTGATGTTCACCATTGCAAGTATTTGTACAACCTGCGTATTCTCTCTCTCTCTCTCTCTCTCTCTCTCTCTCTCTCTCTCTCTCGCTCTCTTTCTCTCTCTCTCTCTCTCTCTCTCTCTCTCTCTCTCTCTCTCACACACACACACACACACACACTCACACACACGCTCACACACTCACACACACACACACACACACACACACACACACACACACACACACACACACACACACACACACACACTCACACTCACACTCACACACACAGTCACTCACACGCTCACACACACACAATCACGCACACACACACACACACACACACACACACACACACACACACACATACAATCGCAAACACACACACATACACACACACACACACACACACACACTCACATACACACAATCACCCCCCCCCCCCCACACACACACATGCACACACACGCGCGCACACACACACAAACACACACACACACACACACACACACACACCTACCTGATTCGTTTGATATGAGTGTGAATAGTGTGAGATCAATATTGTACACATAGAATTTTGCCCATTTGAAGACAGGGGATGTTCCTTGGCAGTTTTGAGAAAATTATCTCTGACGTTGTCCCACGCTGCTGCTTCGCTGTGGTGGTTAAGGCAAGAACAGCATTTCATTTTCACACATTTCAACGTATTTCCTAAGGCAGTCAACTATTCGATGACGTGAAAAGTGTGTGTCCCTGTCGAGCAATTCTGCAAAAAGCATGTACATGTAACTGACACAGGTTTGACACCTAACACGTGTTTCTGCTTGTAGCGCCGAATCGCCTCGCACGAGTGAAGACTGGTTTGTGCTGGCTGGCCACAGTTGTTTCGTGGATGACTTCTATGTAGCGCAGCGCGTTGAGTGCATCATAAGTCCGGAGCTGCTCGATGTCCTCTTTATCAGCTGGAACCCCTGGCTGCCGGGCTTTCGGTGCCTGCTCCAGTAGCTACGCCATGGATGGCCTCAAGCGGCCAAAGAGGCTACCGGAGAGCACTGGAACAAGGTCAGAACATTTAGACCGGAACGTACGTCCAAACCGCCAGAAAGATTGAGCTCAACCCAAGTGCAGCGATAAACCAGGGGCGGACGAGGGGTGGAGGTGGGGGGTTTCCGGGGTTTCCGGAACCCCCCCCCCCCCAACAGCAAAAGAAAATAAAAAATTCAGTAATAAAATCTGCTGCCTGAAACAGGCAATGATCATCATCAGAATGCACCAGATTGCACCATTTTGCAGCCTTCTTCCCCCCCCCCCCCCCTCCACCCCGCTTTGCGGTGTCGGTTTAGCGCTTTGCGCCTTCATAGCCTTCCCACCCACCCCACCCCCGTTCCTTAAAAAAAGTTTGGACCCCCCCCCCCAAAAAAAAAAAAATAAAACAAAAAAAAAACAAAGAACTGATCCGCCCCTGTAAACTGGTCACAAACTTGCATTTCCAAAACCCCAAGTATGATGATGACACTCATCAAACAGAACGATCAGCACCTACCCTTCACTCGTTAACTCTACTAACAGGATGCATTCTCCTGAAGCGATGAATTTTGTCATGAGCCGCACAGACTTTGGGCGCGTTTGTTAGGCGTAGAATCTCGAGGGCTAGGCGTTGCTTACGTTTCTCGATCATTAGCTGTAGGTGCGTCTCACTCGCCTTCGACTAGCCATCGAGGCCAGCCACTTGCCTAACAAACGCTCCCAATGCCCTCAATGTCCCCGTCAGCATGACGTCGTCCACTTTTGAAAAGAAAGTAAGCCCGATACTCCTTGCAGAAGAAAATGTCAAATCACACAAACTGCCGACGCTACGGAACGTCCCAGAATAATGTGGGGCGAAATGAGCAGTAAAAACCCTTGAAGTCAGGGGTTAGGTAAAACATGGATTTGATCATTGTCTTTTTCACGGAGTTTATTGCTGCCGCTCTTGCTTAACAGTACTGAGAAAATGAAATATATCACTACAACTGAAAATGAGTTGAATGATGCACTCCTGGAAGCATATCTGTTCCTTAACTTTTATTCAGCCTATAAAAGAGTCACATTTTGCTGACAATTGAGAATTATCTACCTCCTGACATCAATAATGTTCCTAAACTTGCAGGAGAATGCCATTTTCCAGTGGCAATTGCATTTTATTGTCAAACCCTCCCTCCCAACCCCGATCCCCCACCCCCCACCCCCCACCCTCTTTCTTTCACAAATGGTCACACATATATTTTGTAGCTGAGACTGAACTTATTACGGGGGCAGAATGTTCGTGCAGTTAAAGAATGACGCACATAATTAACTGCCGCTAATCAATTTTCAAATGGACGACTGGACGACCACAGCTCTTATGTTTCATCCGTAGTCACGTATTCGCCGTAGAGAATGAAAACTCAAAAAGCTGCAAGATCACAACTGCAGTCACAAGACGACGCACAAAAAGAACTGCTGCAAAACAATTTTCACACTAACACATGTGCGACCACATCTGTATAGTGTTACCCAGTCTTGTGTATGGTCGGCAGAAAAAATAGGGTAAGTCGGAATATTTTAACCTGCAACCGTTATCGTCTTCAAAGTGCTTCCACAGCAAATATAAAAGGATCGTGTCGGAGGCATCTAGCAGTTGCATTGTGTGCCATGTTTTAAGTCACGTGGATGCGGTTAATGATCCAACGTATTGGGAAAATAGTGTTAGCCCAAGTTTCCCTTACAATTATTGCCCGCATCAAGCCGTCAGATCAAACAAGAATGATTTGTGTTTATCACGAAGAGCACGACATGCCAGAGGTATCCTGTGGCGAAGGCAGGCTTTATAAGAAAGCCTCAGGTGACAGTCGTGTCCTTCGTACAACCAGTGCACTTCGTCCCCTACATGTCTCTGACAGCCGCCATGGTCCAAGAGTTCTCCTACTGAAGTTGTCGGTCACGGACCAAGGTGAGACTGAGTCTTTTGTTACCAATCTTTCTTTCCTCTGGCATCGCGTACAACACACAGCATACAGTACGGTGAGGTGTCAGTGACCTGATCTCGTCCCGGTGTCATCCAGTTGCCTCTTTTATAACTGTGTATATCTGAATATGGAATTGCGGAAAATTGCACAGTATCATAATACTTAGTGTATCAGTAATACAGTCTTGTTGAGAAAGCCACTGTGACCAGGCATGCTTCTTCTTTCCTCGGGCCTAGTGTGGATTACAGATTCAAGAGAGCATGAAGAAGGGCAGGGCAGTGGGTGGCGCGTTTGAAATGATGCTTTCTTGTCCGCCTTTCACACTGGCTTCCTTCCCCAGCATGGCGACTGGGAATGGACATTTGCTGGCAGCAACCCTGATCTTGCTTCTGCTATTGACCTGGGGCCAGGTCAGAGGTCAGGGGGATGGGCCGAAAGAAGATCTGTTGGTGGGAGGCCGACAGTATCTCTATTTGGAAGACTTTTCACAACTGGTGATGGTACAGCTGGACAACGGAATGAAACTTGTGCGTTGTGAGATCATCAAAGACAGGTGGGTGGAAAGTTTCTCTTATCAAGAATATGTAGACTATAGATTTTTGTGCTAGAAACAAAAAAAATCGCCAAAGCATTAACTTGCATTTGACTTGGTGGAACACGAGTCTACTCGACAAAACTCAGCACAATGCAATACATATACAACAGACCACAATACAAAACAAAACAACGCAACATGACAGTGTAAGCGGTTTGAGACCCAGACAAAGGGTGTAAGTCGCTATAAAAAACCACACCTTTACCTTTACAGTACACAACACAAAACAATATAATGCAACGCAACACGAACCGACACAACGCAACACAAGACACAATGCAACACGGTACTACACCAATGAATGAACTCGACAAATAGGCTACAATACAGCACAATGCAACACAGTGCAATGCAATGCAATTCATTTCAAACAACACAACGCAATGCATAACAATAGTATCGAACGCTTCCTTTAGTACACTTCGCAACGCAGGACGAAGAGAGCTTTCACGGAAATCATAACACAAATTTTAATGATCTCTTCCAGCCACATTAAGATTCTCTCTCTCTCTCTCTCTCTCTCTCTCTCTCTCTCTCTCTCTCTCTCTCTCTCTCTCTCTCTCTCTCCTCTCTCTCTCTCTCTCTCTCTCTCTCTCTCTCTCTCTCTCTCTCTCTCTCTCTCTCTCTCTCTCTCTCTCTCGTAAAGAGGAAATGTAGTATCCTAGTGAAAAGATGTGATGTAAATAATTATATCAAGGAATGTTGCTATGTACATTTACTATGCTTTTGAACTGCGAGATAAGATAACAACGGATCTTAATTAGTGCCAATTCCTGTTCTGACTCGTCTGCAGATGTCATTTAATCCATCGTATGAGTTTTTATGTACTTCGGTTCGCAACTGAATCATTTACAGTCAGTCCGAAAGGACCCTCATAGATAGACATGTATGTACATGTATTTGATCATTATCAACACTTGTTCTTCGGTGTGCATTATATTTTTTCTCTTTTTTCCCCTGTTTTTTTGTACATGTGTGTGTTAATCCACAAGCTTTGTATGGGCTGCCGGCCTGGCAATAAACCAGTTCAGTTCCGTGTGTGTGTCTGTCTGTCTGTGTGTGTATGTGTGTGTGTGTGTGTGTGTGTGTGTGTGTGTGTGTGGTCTTCGTGTGCATTTGTGCTGTATTTCGAAGTGGAAGGGAGATTGAGCAGTAGTGAGAAAAAATATAAGGGGAGGAAAGGTCAGGAAAAGGAGTAGAAAAAAACAGTGAGGGAAGATTGGGAGGTCAAAAGAATACAGGTTTTCAATGGAGTAAGTCATACGTGTACGTGTCCAGCCACGTTTACTCATTTACACAAAGAAAATGGAGTTTTTAATTGCCCTGTCGTCCTTCTTTCAACAGTCCCCATTCCAAGTCCCGACGGTCGCTATCTTTCTCCAGAAACGTCGATGAGGTTATGAGCACATGCCTCGTATATACTTTGTGAGCTCCAATTGGAGGGAAGGTTTACGTCTTAAAAAATGGTGTCCAGTATTCAGCCAAAAGCGGCAAATGATGATTAAATCAAGCATACATATACTTTTCTCTTTATCTAAGTTCGATTTCTGTATTGTGCTTTTTGAAAAACAAATCAATGACCTTAAATTCAGAGCAATTTACTGCCGCATAGCCGTAGCAATGCCATCAGGATCAATGACAATGTTCATAGCCAAATTACTCAATGTCAAGGTGCAAAGATCAATAATATTTCAACATTCGTATTACAATGACAAACTTTATTTCATAAAATAGTTCTGTTTTCCCTTATTGATTGGAAATGTTTTGTTTCATATGATCATGTTAGAAAATGGGGGAGAAAAATATTTAGGACTTTAGCCTGCTTTCCTCTTGGACGCTAACACAAAGTGACCGCCAGCTGAACACCAGAGGCGGGTTAGAAGCAACACGGAAGGATCATTCGCGGGACAAGAGGCGCGGTTCGTTTCGAATCAATTGGAAGTGTTCAGAGACGAGCGCTCACGGCGAGCGCTCACGTGAACAGGTTTATGTAAGAGGAACATCTTCGGGCGATTCGGCGCTACTGACAGAAATACTTGACAGGTGCCAATCTGGGTCAGTTACCTGCTTTTTGCAGAATTAGAAACGCGCAACAGGGAAACCAAAATGTCTATGTCCTCAAATAATCTGCCTACAAACATATTTAAATGCGTGAAAATCACATCATTTTATCATGCCTTACCTTGCCTATGTGAGTAAGAAACAACTTTAAGAGACTATTTTCTCAACATTGTCCCCTTCATGACTCCTAACTTTTATATTGGGCATAACTTCTACAGTGTCAACCCCACAGTGTTAATACTTATATTAAATTTTTTTTTAATGACTGCAGATATTTTAGAAAGCGTGCATCTTCAAACACACCAACAACAATCTAGTTGGGAATGGTTTTGTGACCAATGGTAACACTTCGTCATGGCAATTAATATTAACGCTGTTGTGGACACTGTCTCCGCACGGACAGAAATGTGCTCTGCCCATTATGTCATCGACTGTTGACAATACGTTACTGGTCCCTATCGCCGTTAGCTGGGAGGCTCGAGTCGCCAGTGCTCGGATGGTTGTTCAGAAATGACCGGTCGTTCTCGGGTTTGGATCGAGAGAATGCGAACCGTGGTTGAACCCTCTCTGACAACTTGCCATAACGTGAGCCCTTGTCTCTGCAGAGCTTGGCAGTGCGGCTTCCGTAGCAGCTAGTAGTCCAGTTATAGTCAGAGCGAGTTAACTTTGGGTTTAAAAACATATCTAGCCTGTCAGGGACAAGGGGAGCGCGGCCTGGCAACCATCCAGGGGCAGACGACTATCGCGTGCTTGTGCGCGCGCGCGCGTGTGTGCATGTGTATGTATGTTGTATGTGTATGTCTGCATGTGTTTATGTATGTGTGTGTATGTGTATGTGTGTGTTTATGTATGTGTGTGTATGTGTATGTGTGTGTTTATGTGTGTGTGCGTGTGCGTGCGTGTGTGTGTGTATGTGTGTGTGTGTGCGTGTGTGTGTGTGTGTGTGCGCGTGTGTGTGTGTGTGTGTGTGTGTGTATGTTGACAAGTACCTCCCACTTTGTGCAGAAATCCAGAACAACGGATTTAATGGTAAGATCTGTGTTCTTGTTGTTGGAGCCCTTGGAAGTGTTCACATTCGTGTGGTAAGTGGACTGCAGATGGTAGGGATAGCAAAACCCAGGGCAAAGAGCATCGCTAGATACTTGTCTGTCAGTGCCATGATAGACTCTAGCCTGATCTGGAAACAAAGATGCAGGAAGGTCTTCCCGGGTGAAGGGTGAGTTGAAAAGGTTGTGTATCATCTAAAAGGCGACAGACACATGAACTCAGTGACTACTGACAGTCCAGTCATTGTTTCACAGCTAAGGGGTGGTAATAGAATTACTCCCCTTGGATTGCCTCACCACAACTTTGTACTTTGAAATGTGTTACAATTATGCACATATTTACGCCAGTACTTATGCTCTGTATCAACACCAATAACCTGTTTTTTGTGCTGCAATTGCTTTATAAAAGTGCACGTGCTCATGTCTGCAGTCATGCATTGTATCAATGTGGGTGGCGATCCTCTGATGTGTACATCCTTAGTATATCATTGCCACTCTTGCGGTTGGACTTCACGTAAGTGTTTGTGAAGTTAAAAGAAAGTTTCTCAAATTCATGGGTGAAGAGAAATGTTGAGGAATAATGAGGGTGTACATCATTAACATCTGAATGAAAGATGACGGACGGAAGGATGGACGAACGTACGGACGTAAGAAAAACGAACAGACAGACAGACAGAAAGACAGACAGGCAGACAGACACATGCAGACAGGCAGGCAGGCAGACAGACAGAGAGACAGACAGACAGGCAGACAGACAGACAGAGAGACAGACAGACAGACAGACAGACAGACAGACAGACAGACAGACGGACGGACGGACGGACGGACGGACGGACGGGCGGGCGAGCGGGCGGGCAGGCGGGCGGGCGGGCAAACGGACGGACGGGCGGACGGACGGACGGACGGACAGACAGGCAGGCAGGCAGGCAGACAGACAGACAGACACACAGACAGACACACAGACAGACACACAGACAGACAGACAAATTACTTTCACTTCTAACTACATCTTTGCAGGTCTATCATCAGGTTCATAATACGGGTGGGGTCCTTCCGGAGTCGGAAGTCAGTGAGCCGCCCGGTTTTTGATCTTCTCGTCACTTCCTGTAACAGCATGCAGCAAAGCCCTCCCAACAGCTACTTCCGTTGGAAAAGATTTGATATTTTGCAAGCAAGTAAGGGGAGCACATCAACTTCTGCTTTGTTTTGTTTGTTTTGTTGTTGTCGTTGTTTTGGAGAGTATTTTCTACTGAGAGGGTCAATATTTCCAAAGAGTTTGTCTCACAGAGTGTCTGTGCAAGTGCACAATGACAGAAGGTGTAAAGAACTCATCGATCGAATCTGACTAATGCACGCAATATGATCAACAAGGAGCACATGCTTTCTCTATGTCTGCTCTTGGTAAAGCAGAAATGCGAAGTGGGAAACAAAGACCCCCAGTATGAGTTGCACCGAGACTAATTAGTCAGTTGTATAGACGAATGGATGGAGTTTAAGGGTCTATTAGCCTTAAAAAGTCACATGAAAAGAGGTCAAAGAAGAAAGGTCAAAAGACATTAATATCCTACAGAACTCAAAGACGCTGAGCATATAACTGAGAATCTTTCAGAATTTTCATCACAGCACTGAAATCTTTTTAAATGTCTGGAAGACTACTTAACCCACTCGGTAAATGCGCAAGTCGTAGACACTCCAACAGAATAAGCAAAACCGAATAAAAAGACCGGTGGTTGCAATGAGTGACTCGGAAAACGTCCATTCATACTTGAATCACGCCTTCCGTGCCTTTAGCTTTCAAAGATTTTGCAGTTACCCAGAACATATAAAATGGAATTGATAGCTATCGCAAAAGCTCAGCGACACGTGCGGGGATATTTAATATTATTACCAGGAACAAAAGACCTTTTAAAATGGGCAAACTACGCACCGATGCCAATATATTAGAGAGCCTGTAGCTTCGAGATAGTATTAGTTAATTGTTACTTATTACATTTTAACATTGTTAAATCATTCTACTTCATCCTAAATGCGACAGTGTTAACATCCAGCCCAGCTGTACATTTCTCCGGAGAAATAACTTTCTTTCAGTAGAACTTGCAGTCCTCCAAGTGTGGCGCAGCATTTATTATCTTTCACAGCAAATGTACCTTTCCGAAAGGACCAAACGGTATGTCTGTCTCTGTTGTCCGTGTTGGCTTTATTGGTTTTTATCAGTTTAATCAACTGAAGTCTGTTTTAAAAGTGCTCAGGGCACATCTCATGATGCAAGTCACAGAGGCAGACACGATGTCGACAGGGTGGTGACGCTTTCATTTCTGTTTTTAGTGTTTGCCATCCTTAACCAGACCAAGTGGTGTGGACCAGGCAACAGATC
>JAWQFJ010021633.1:27500-44978 GCA_034096865.1 Theodoxus fluviatilis
TGTACTACAATGTTATGAAGTTTGGAAGAGTTATCTTCCATAGTTCAGGGTCAAGGTCACTTCAAAATATGTATACAATCCAATTTTAAAGAGCTCCTGTGACCTTGACCTTGAAGCAAGGTCAGTCTAACTGGTATCAAAAGATAGGGATAACATTGTATTATATACCATATATAGTTCAGGTATCCAATCTCAAAACTTCAGAGAAAAATGGGAAGATGTGAAAAATGGCTGTTTTTTAGACAACATTTATGGCCCCTGCAACCTTGACCTTGAAGCAAGGTCAAGTCACCATGTATGTTTTTTGACGCCTTGTCATCATACACCATCATGCCAAATTGGGTGTTGATAGACTTAATAGTCTCCGAGAAAAATCCAACGTTAAAGTTTTTTACGGACGCCCGGACGCCCGGACGCCCGGACGGACGAAACAGGTGAGTACATAAGACTCACTTTTGCTTCGCATGTGAGTCAAAAATGCTGAAGGAGTAACGCGAGAAAGCATGCTTTGAGTGTGGGTGCATACGTGCCTTGAGTTTGCTGGCCTGGTAGGATAAAATACTACAGTGAGGGAAGTATCCACTATTGCTCTTCGAAGTACAGGCTGTCACTTTAGTCAGCATATAAAGCAAACCTCGTAACATTGCGACGTTGCTCATCGTGTCACGTCACGTGCATGGCGCGCGCGCGTGTGTGTGTATTACATTAGAAAATCGTATATGAGGTGAGTGATTTAGTCCTCTCTCTCTCTCTCTCTCTCTCTCTCTCTCTCTCTCTCTCTCTCTCTCTCTCTCTCGCAAGGTGTGAATTAGATCGGTTTTTATCGTTTCATTTAATTCCAAAGGACGAAGGTATTCAAAAATCCTGGGTACAGAAGATTCGTCGCAATGTCGGTGTAAAATTCAAGGCGTGTACGCGGGATGTAGCAACACAGTGTGTATGCATACAGTTATTCACAAATCTGTGTTAACGATAATAATGATGACGCTCATCTTTGTTTTTGAGGAAATTATCTTGGGGAAATTTCACTCCCTGTCGCCGCTGTGCAGCACCCAGTGACCGATTTTACTCCTCGGTGGGAGAGGCAATGTGAGTGAAGCACCTTGCCTAAGAATGCAACTCTAGGATCTGTGCAGCTTCGAACACCGCAGCCATTAGCTGCAAGTGACTGCAGATCAAACGCCCTACCTGCTCGACTACAGAGCCCCACAGTGTTTGACGCTGTAAATGTGTGACCCTTTAATCACTGAATAATTTTAGGAGTGATGTTTACATACAGTGTTTGTATTGTACATTTCATTTAAGCTTATATACTTTTATAGAGAGTACATATTCTTCCTAAGTTTTTCAAATCTGTAAAATTGTAATAATCAACTTATCATTACATACATCGTAACGTTTGCGCTCACACACAGTGGACACAGACACTTCGTTCTCTTTTAAAGATGGAATTCATACTGAATGAAATTGATGTCTACGACCTATCGGCCTTTGTGGACTATTCATGGCCGTTGATTACGATTAATCATTAATAGTTGGTTATTATGAAAGCAAGTCAAGCCACGAATTCCCTAGTTATTCTCCTCTTATGAAACACATAGGAGGTGCGATGCGTTCCCGTTGAAAACTCATACGAATCCATCTGCAAGGGGATAAATTGCTCACAAAGCAGCAGTTATGTGCTAGGAAAAGACAGAAGATACGACACATACTGTAGTTTGCTGCAAAAAAAATTATATATATATAATCTTGATAGTCTCTTTGACACAGAATGTGAGTGGAGCTGAAACTGCGTGCTGTGCAGGCCTCGATTTAAAATTAACATGGCCGCCGCTTGAATAAGGTCCATCTTTCCCAGGGAGTGGAGTTGGTGCTGGTACCTGATCCTTTGCGTCTTAAATGTCTGTCACTGTGTTTGTTGGCAGGTGCCAGTGAAGGATCCATCAAGTGGCCCAGTGATCAGGGGGTAAAGTGTAAAATGGTTTGAGACACAGACATGGGGGATGAGTCGGTCTATAAAACCTCACCTTTATCTTTTACCTTTACCATTGCTGACGTTCACTGAGGGTGGAGACACCCCATTCAGGATGCGACTCTGACAGACGAGAAAAGGGGAACGTGCAGAGAAGAGTAGGCAGCAGAGACGGCGGAAGATGGGGAGAACACTTGCTCCGCCACAAAGTAACGCCTGTAGCGAGCGACCAGCGCTTGCCAGTATATTAATGATGATAATAATAATAATGATAACAACAACAACGACGACGACGATGACAACGATGACGACCATGACGACGATGATGATGATGACGATGGTGATTATTTTTTTTAATAAGTGTAATTTCAGCAAGTAAATGAGAGAGGGTACTACAGATGAAAATCATCCGATGCGGTACGAAAACTATCAACAACAAGAGCACCAGCACCAGAAGCAGGAGCTGTAGCAACAACATCGTACTACCACCACCACCACCACCACCACTACTACTTGTACTACTACTACTACTACTACTACTACTACTGCTGCTGCTGCTGCTGCTGCTGCTACTACTGCTGCTTCTTCTGCTGCTGCTGCTACTACAACTACTACCTACTACTACTACTACTACTACTACTACTACTACTACTACTACTACTACTACTACTACTACGACTACTACTACGCCTACTACGACTACTACTACTATTACTATACTATTACAACTACCATTGTACTGTCGCCACCGCCACCACAAACATCACTACCGCCACTACCAATACTACTACGACTACGACTACCACTACTACTATGACTACGACTACGACAACCACTACTACTACCACTACTACTACTTCTACTACTACTGCTGAAATGGTCGTTGTAACCAACATTTCCGGACACATTACCTGAGGTACTCTGTTCGATCGGACAGAGTACCTCAGTTTGAAATCTCGGCATTTGAACGAGAACGAGACCGCACCCGCCACTCCGCCTGACTGACTTCGCTCGCACGGGGAGTTACGCTAAGATCCGGCCGCGTTAATGTATCTGTGTTTTGTGACAAACGTCTTGCTCGGCGGTACTGTACTCCATGCACCTTAACGGTCCGCGTGATTCGGGTGTAATCTTAAGCTAAACGACGTTTATTAGCGCTGCTGAAATGGTCGAAGTCGGAAACATTCGGAACGTCGTTTAGCTTAAGATTACACCCGAATCACGCGGACCGTTAAGATGCATGGATTACAGTACCGCCGAGCAAGACGTTTGTCACAAAACACAGATACATTAACGCGGCCGGATCTTAGCATAACTCCCCGGGCGTGCGAAGTCAGTCAGGAGAGGCGGGTGCAGTCTGAGCTGAGCGCTATCATCGGTGTGTCACGTGACTGTAAGGACGAGATTTAAAACTGAGGTACTCTGTCCGATAGGACAGAGTACCTCAGGTACAGTGTCCGGAAATGTTGGTTACAACGACCATTTCAGTACTACTACTACTACAATGCTCAACTGCCTTGTTGTGCGAAAGTGACGCTCCTTCAACAACTTTCCGCACGTCTTTCAAAGAATCAAGACATCCTGTCCACATGTAAGCATCCTTGACTGAACAAGAAGAGTAGAATTACGAACGCCCATCTCACCTGAGGCTTGTTCAGGAGTACAGAGCGCTGCATGAGCGCTTCATGTTGGGAATTCAGGGCTCTTTGCCTCTCCTGAACACCTACAGATTTAGTGCAGCGCTTCACTTGTTAAAGGGGAGGTAAATCTTCTGCGCCCCATGTTGTGTTGATAGACGCTAAAATTGCCATACACATCGTTTATGCACGTTTAAATGTATTCTGCATGAATAAAGTCCACAACTGTGTCATCCTTACTTGCCATTACTCGCGCATACAGAGCGCTTGGGGTAAATAAAGCCCGTTCCAGTCCCAAAATGATGTTTTTGAGGGTTATTTTACGCATCGACGGCCAGTTCGGGATCGAAGACGCCGTTTTGAAAATCGTCTGAATCACCTCGGATCGGTGATGCACAACGCTGCTCAGCGCTGAGTGAATCACGCCCCAAAATTGCTGTTCAGGAGTGAATCACATGCAGCGCTGTGCAGCGCTTTGCAGCGCTGCGGCTCCTGAACAAGCCTCTGGTATGCCCGTGAAATCTCCTCTCCGCCCTAAAAACGCAACCGGACAAATAGTGTGCTTCCGGATGGGCTCATATCCATCCTGAGGTCATGAGATAACTACAGACACGCAGAAAATTGGCTGTTTTACCGGATCCAAAATCCCTTATGCATGACGTCAGAGGAAGAAACGGACGTGATGTCATGGAACATTTCCCGTTTCAGCGCTCACTATGAGTCTTTTGTTGCGAATATTCAGCGGATCAATCTGCCCTGCCTTCAAGGAGCAAAAGTGTGAACGAATCGCAATTTAAATTTATGAAAATTACAAATATGGCGGGGGCAGAGGACATTATATTTTCAGCGCTCTATTAATTTTTATCCCTGAGCAAATGTTTTTTTCCGTACCTGCAGCAAGCACAAACGTTTTCCAGAAGGGAATGTGTTTCTTCGATCAAAATGTATTGATTGTGTGAAGCTCAACTCTCTCTCTCTCTCTCTCTCTCTCTCTCTCTCTCTCTCTCTCTCTCTCCTCTTCTCTCCCTTCCTCTTCCTCTGTGTCTCTCTGCCCCCCCCCCCCTCTCTCTCTCTCTCTCTCTCTCTCTCTCTCTCTCTCTCTCTCTCTCGTTCGAGATTATCACTGAAGATAGACCCATCCATAGCATCGTTTAATCAGAATGTCGTGTGACTGCAAAAATATTGCACAGTGGATGACGATGTTTGGCGACAACACTTCTGACGCGCTTCGGAACGCGGTGAGAATTATTACGAACACCCATCGTTTGCAAAACTGGTCAGCTGATTCTAGCCGTTCCGGTAACATTGTCATCACCATGAAATTGTCGAGTTCAATCCCGCCGTTGATTTCTGCACGTCACAAATCTCCGTCTAAGCGCTCTCCAGCCCACGTGCGCTCCACAAAATGGAGATCTCGACGCTGGCATGTACCTGAAGCGAGTGCACCGAAGAAGAACATAGGAATACTTCAGATGACGTGATTCAAGGGACACCCCCGACTCGAAGAGTGACATCGTCCCGGCAACGAGGCCCCATGGACCGTGCATCTCGTGAGGTGCGTTGTGCTATTGTGTTGCCTGGACGCATGCATGGTCAAATTGCGACCAAGTCATGCTGCGATCCTCCTCCTGTGTTTCATGTGTGTGGCGTGAGGCACAACCAAGGAGACAACAAACAAGTCATTATCAGTGATGAAAATCAGTAATGCCAGCACGGCGCCTGCAAGAGCACAAGTACTGCAGTGTCTGACACAAAAGCAAGTTCTCAGTGCGCTTTTGAAGGCTTATTGTACGATGAGAGTGCAGATCCAGCAGACGTCACGAATGAACTGCAATGTGTGTCAAAAGAAAACTGGTCTCGTGCTTGGTGTGACAGATGTGCAGAGCCTATTCGCACATCACCAATATTTGCTTGCCTTGTGTGCCCTGACAGTGTGCACTGTGGAGACCGTTACTCATCTATATTCCACCCTGGTCATGATTTTCGGGAGAAAACATAACTCCCTCTTCCGAGTCCGGGCGCAAGAACATCCTGACGTGACAGCGTTTGACTTCGTTTCTCCCACATCCCGTATCATGTTGATTAAAGGCTCATGT
The DNA here is from genome assembly GCA_034096865.1 of Theodoxus fluviatilis. Classification (NCBI taxonomy): domain Eukaryota; kingdom Metazoa; phylum Mollusca; class Gastropoda; order Cycloneritida; family Neritidae; genus Theodoxus; species Theodoxus fluviatilis. The sequence goes on from JAWQFJ010021633.1 coordinate 33,206, forward strand.
GCAGTGTGTTTACGCCTGCTTGTTTCATTTTCTCCTTATCCTGGTGCTGCATGCAGGATCTAACGGCAGAGTGTGCAGGCTTACAAAATGGAAAGGAAATGAGTCGTCATTATTTAGGTTTGGTTTTCCAGCCTGCTGAAATTCGTGTTTTCCATACACGTGACATGGAGAACGTGGAGAAAGTTTTGTCATGTGAGGTGTTTTGGGTTTTTTGTTTGTTTTAATAGGTTTTTGTTTTGTTGTAGTTATTGAGTGCACTTACCCGATAATTTCGAGATCTTTGATGGTTTTGTAAGGAATTTTTTCATGTCTAGGCAGTCCTCTCTATACCCGCCCTCGTTTTTTCCCTTACAGGTCGAAGGCTTAAGATAAATGCCAAGTGCAAAGCTAACTCTGTTAAATTGTGAAAGCTGAAGGACAGAAGGATGGAGAGCCGCTAATGGTTTTGGTTGTGTTTTCCTGAATTTTGTAGTTTGTGTCTTGCAAATGCGTAAAACTTTAGTCGTGTTTGTGTGAATGCAATATTTTGCTATTGTAGAGAGTTTGCTTTAAGTATCGAGTAATATACCTGCTTTTTCTTCAGTTTTTTGTACGCGAGAAGGTGTGCGCCCGCGCGCGTGTGCATGTACGTTAGTTCGTTCGCGTGCATGTGTTCATGCTAATGCGTATGTGTGAGCGTGAGGGTATGTTTATTTGTTATTTGGGCTATGTTTGCAAATATGATCTCCAGTGATGTTCGTGTCTCCCTTGTGATGGGTCACTGACCTAAACAATCTCTATCTCTCTCGCTCACGCGCACATACTCAGAGTTTGTATCTGACTAATTCATTGGTGAGATTCTGGTGGCACAGAATTGTTCTAAGAATGTATTATACAGATCGCTCTCATAATGAATTTAATTATTTTCTACTCATTGATTTAATTTGGTTGTTTTGTGTTCATTCCGCATGTTGGTTTTGTAGAATGTTTCGTGTTGGGGCCGCTGATCTGACGATTAAAGTTTCAAAGTCAAAGTCAACTATTTATCTCTTTTTCTTTCTCTTTCTCTCTCTTTATTTCTCTTTTTCTCTCTCCATATATATATATATATATATATATATATATATATATATATATCCGTATCTCTCTCTATCTATCTATATATCTCTCTCTCTATCTCTCCCTCTGTCAACTTGAATTTTGATTATTTTGATTGACCGACGTTAAGGGATTTTTTTCACCATTCATGCTCGAGAAAAACTAAGAGTTGACCCTCTTTGCGTCATCAGCGAGCGGAGTATCAAAGACAGATGCAGTTCTGCTGACTCAATATACCCTTTTTTCTTTATGCCTTTATGCTTTATTTGAAGGATACTATTTCGGCCACACCGTTCCCGCTGTCTCTTGGCAAGTCATAAAGACTAATTACTGAGTACTTCTTCATTGTGAGACGCCTTCTTTGTCTGGATGGCTCTAAGAAAAACTTGTCTCGAAATACCCAGAACGTTGCATGTGCATTCAAGATGCATGTATGCAATGGTATTGCTGTGGGCGCTAACATAGTGTTATCTGCACACTTAAAAAACATTTTCTCAAGATGTCCGTTTTAATACACGTGTTGTAAAAGTGCTGGAATGTGCTAGAGTTATCATGCTAGTGTCCAGCTATTACGGTAGTCTTCTACAAGTCCGTTGCTTGGTCACTTGATGGAGCCAGGGCAGATTGCTTTTACTTGTCGTCTGACAGACATCGCTTCGCGCGACTGAAAGAGAATTAATGACAAGCAACCGATAATTTTTCTTTCTTGAGCTCAAGAAAGAACAATTATCGGTTGCTTGTCATTAATTCTCTTTCAGTCACTCAATACAACCGACCCCGGCACTCCACTCTCCATCGCTTAGCGCGGCTTCGAGACGGTCTAGTCAGTTCTCGTTAATTGTCAAAAGTTCTAGATAACCTTCAAAAAGTATGTAAGCGTGGGATGTGAGAGTGTGAGAAGGTAGGTCCATGTGAAAAGCCCTCCTTTCTAAGGAGTGATCGAGTCCTCCGAGAGCCAGTCTCAAGAGTGAGGTGTACACGTGACATACGGCGTTCTGGGTGAGCTTGAAACAGAAGGCATGTGAAAGTAGGCTACGAAAAAGATGTATGAGAATGCGGATTGCAGCAATTGTGTCTTCATGGAATGGAGCCCGAGACTGAAGTACGTTTACAGTAATGCTGTTAACTGATTATGTCACTGTCATTCGACCAGTGCGCGAATAAAGGTTTTCGAAAACAACTACCGGATTTGGACTTTGACTTCCCGACGCAAGTTTGAAGAACCCCCGTATATATAGGGCTTTACAAAACAGGTATTCTAACAGGCAAAACGTTTCAACCAGTGAACGCATACTCATTTCAGTAACGCTGTGATGGGAATTCATTTCTCTTTCCTATTATATGCTCAAATCAAAATTGCCAAAGATATCGGATAAACTCATTTTGGGAAGACCAGTAACATTTCGGTCCTGATTATTCCTAAAGCTCTCCATGTATTACATACAGGTTTAATGCCGGATGCACATCAGCCCTGATCGAGACATTCCTGGAACGCTTCATCTGTATCCTGATACGTTCATCGGACTTTTACAGTGGTGAAGTCCTATCTCTTTCCCTCCCTGCCAGGTCTAAATCTAGATCACTCTGCCGCATCCTGCCCCACCTTGGTTTCATTTCGTGTTGACGAGGCCTGGACAGGAGTGGTATCCTGCAGCTGATGCTGTCGTGAGTTTCACAGCACGAGATATTCCCTGTTTCGGTTATTTCTTCCTGGATCAAAATCTGGCGGACACGGTCTAGCATGGGTTTCATTTAGAGTCTTACATGGGTTTGTGTTTGAAACCCTGATGTACTGGTCAGGGATGGAATAGGTAAGAAGAAGACAACAGCCATATGTATCATGACTTGATTTGACTTACTTGACTTATGCCTCTTGACTCCTTGAGGAACATAGGGCCGCAACAACACTCCTCCAACGCACACGGTTCTGGCAGGTCCTCTTCAGCTCCGCCCATGTCATTCTGGTGGCCTTTACTTCAGCGTGGACACTCCTACGCCAAGTCTGTTTTGGTCGACCCACTTTGCGCTTCCCTTGTGGGTTCCAGTCCAAAGCCTGCCTGGTGATGTTAGATGCAGGCTTTCGTAGCGTGTGGCCGATCCATCCCCATTTTCGCTTCCTGATGTCCTGGTCGATTGGGGCTTGTTTGGTCCTGTCCCACAGATTTTCATTGGGGACAGTCTCTGGCCATCTGATGCTGAGGATATTTCTCAGGCATCTGTTGACGAATGTCTGGAGCTTGTGGGTGTTGGTCTTTGTTACCCGCCATGTTTCTGAGCCATATAGCAGGACAGACTTCACATTGGTGTTGAATATTCGGATCTTGTTGTGGAGTGAGAGGGCTGTTGATCTCCAGATTGGGCGCAATGTGTTGAAGGCGTATCTTGCTTTGTTGATTCGGCACTTGATGTCTTCATCTGTCCCATCTTTGCTGACTAAACTGCCCAGATAAACGAACTTGTCTGTTTCCTTGATGTCTACTTGATGTAGTCGCCCTGAGTCTTGATGTCTGTTGTTTACCCTCATGACTTCTGTCTTTCCGGTGTTGATTTGGAGTACAGTCTTCTCGGCTTCTTCTGCGACGCGGCATAGATGTATCATGACACATCACAAGAAATCCTCAGTTGTTTTTACTCTCATTCATTACCTCAGCGTCCCCCTTTCAAGCCGTTCACTGGCTGATCCAAGCCCTAGATCTTTCTGCAAGGAGAGGTTTGCTGGCCTCCAGGGAGATGTACTATGAATAACTCGCCTATGCGCGATGGCTGTCCTTAAGTGTGCGTCAGAGAGCTCGCCTGGAGGCCCACCGTATTGCCACTAATAGTTTACTGTAAACAAATCTGTCAATAACCACATAGAATGGAGCTGATAGGTTACAGTGGGGCTTTTGGCCATTAGAACACGTCGGTAGTCACTTATACAATTAGGAAACACTCAACAGTTTATGCAATAACAATTTATCACGTTGATATGATGATCCTGTAAAGATTGATAAGGATTATTCATGTATCCTCCAAGAAGTATCAGCATGCGGTGCATCTGAGGGCAGCCAGGGGACAGTCCACGGAGTATAAAGGTCTACATGTTGAATGGAGGGGCTTCCTTCTTTCCACATTCTCAGCCTGCACTATGGCGAGACAGACCATCGCACAGTGTGCCTGATGACTAACGGGCACTGGGACGATGACCAGGTGTGGCCCCTCACCCCCACCCCGAGAGGAATCCAGGGCCGAAACACTTGAAGACGGGGGGGGGGGGGGGCTCTTCCTCTGAAGATCATCAGTCGTCTCGCTTCTCATGAAGTTTCTTGTCCTCCAGGAGTAGCTGAAGTCTATTTTAGTGAGCCAGCATGACAAGAAAGCTGAACCTCATAAATCGATCTACTAGAACACCCTAATTCTCTTTTCTTTTGTTCCCCATTAACGTTAAGTAATCTACTATCCCCATTTGAAAGTTCAATGGAGATCATTAGGTGTAGCCGTCCCCTTATGGGCCGTCTGCACCGTTAAAACAATGTATATTTTCGGCATTTCTTATGGATACTCATTGATTTTTGCCACGAGGACCTTGATCTGCAAGAGATGTGAGGGGTAGCTTGCATGGTTAACAAGTCTTGTTTTTTTTAATATTGTACATGTATGTCTGTCGTACGTTCTTCTTTTACTCTCTGTAGCTTCAGGCTAATTGTGAGATCTCTCAGTGAGTCAAAAGCTCGGATATGTTTCCCTTCTTTATTGTCATGGTTCGGTATTACCTCTCTGTAGCTTCAGGCTAATTGTGAGAACTCTCAGTGAGTCAAAAGCTCGGATATGTTTCCCTTCTTTATTGTCATGGTTCGGTATTACCTCTCTGTAGCTTCAGGCTAATTGTGAGAACTCTCAGTGAGTCAAAAGCTCGGATATGTTTCCCTTCTTTATTGTCATGGTTCGGTATTACCGAGAGGCGGAGAGGCGACTGACTTGTCGTGGAGGATTGGGTGGGATAGCCGCGTCTTGGTTTTTACGCGCTTCACACCGAGGCCTCCAGGCAGACACACGTGACAAGAAGTGGGACAGGACGCACTGCGACAAAGGAGATGTGCCTTGCGAGTCTGTACAGCTTCTTCCGGGTGGAGAGACCTGTCCTGCTCGAGAATGTTCTTCAGGGGAACAAAATCGGACACACCCACCTCTCTTGCAAATACAAGAAGATGAAAAGCGTTAGCCCCAGCTATCCCAAGATGAAAAACAAGAGATTATTCGTTACTACTATAGTTAAGACATCTGAGAATAACCCACTTCTTTCAATGGTTACGTCCATATTGCATCATGACAAGTTAATTATTTTTCTGGTCTTTCTAAAATATATTTCCTCGTTTGCAGTTTCTAATTACACGACCTCTGCCCTGGGATAAACCCATTGTTAATTGTCTGCGTTCTCGTTGCATCAAGACGAGCGTGAACCGTTTACCATGAGCTCTTTCTCTGTTTCCCTGTTTTCACTTCCTATTGCACAAACTCTGCCTGGAACCCTCCAGCTTTGTATGTGGCCGTTTCAGATGAGAGTGCCACTCCAGAGGCCGTTTTTCCAGAAGGAATCCTAACGCATCATTCACAATCCTGTCGCGGGAACAAAGGCGCAATTTCTTTCAAATAAGTTTTTATTTATGTTCAGAGATGACTGTTCGCGGCGAGCGCTCTCGAAGCGCAAGCTGTTCGCCTAGGCGAGCCTGTCCGCGCGAGCACTCTCCACGTAGCTCATCTCGGGGCGTTTTATAACGCGTATCGATACGAAATGCAAGCCTCTGGGGAAAGCGCCTCTGAATTTGGCACGAGTCACTCAAGGAGATGTCACCGAGCAACACAGCTACGTCATCGTCTCACGAGACGGACGCAAGTCTGCTGCACAGTGATCGAAAGCGAGTTTCCCAGATTACGGGTATGCAATCCAAAACAATCCAAAGGGCGTTTCCGGTATTATTTTTAAGTGATCGTAGTAATCAAATCAAACGGGAGTCGGTATCAACACTCGGACAAAAAAAGCAGACAATGTCTGGTTTTGGAAACGGATGTATCACAAGAACTGATTGATGGGACATTGCATATGGTTATAGCGATCACTTTGAAACAAAATGCCGGTTTGATCGCTTTGGATTGCGCATCCATGGTCTTGAGAAACCCGCTGTGGTTCTCCCAAACTAAGTTGTTGCTACGGAGATCCACAAAAACGAAATAAAACAGGTCCCGGGTTACTTATATGTCTTTATATTTCAACATAAAACATGCCCGTCACAGGGGTAGAAAAGACAAATAAAAAAGAATGATACATTGGTATATGGCTCAAACACAACATCCTCAATAACCCAATCTTATAAAATTACACCTACTCTTCCCATACTCAACTTCCAAAGGGAAAAATGAAAAAGCACAAGTAAAAATATCGGTCAGTCTTCTTATATAAAAACATAAAAACACGCAGGTCAGCCCTCGACAAGTAAAACTATCGACGCGTGTAACACTCTCGCACCAATCTTCAAACACTGCCCGCTCTCTCTCTCTCTCTCTCTCTCTCTCTCTCTCTCTCTCTCTCTCTCTCTCTCTCTCTCTCTCTTTCTGCCCATCTCTGCTGTGTGTGGAGTCGATCTCTTCTCTTCGTCTGTCTCTCTCTCTCTTCTGTGCCTCGCCTTCCACTTCTCTCTTCTTCTCACTCAGTAGGCGGACGGATCTCTTCTTCTCTCCTCTCTCTCAGTAGGCGGACCGATCTCTATCTTCTGTCTTCTATCAGTAGGCGGACTGATCTCTCCCCTCTCCTCTCAGTAGGCGGACTCATCTCTGTCTTCTTGCGCTCTCTAATATCTTCTCACAACCAGCTCACGACCCACCTTTACTCACTACTACTCATACCTCAGAGCGAACACCGCTCAACACCCAGGGGCAGAACTCAACTTCCATTTACTCCAAACCTCCCACTTCAATCTTTATACAGTCGCTGTACCACCAACCTCACCAGCAAAAACTAAGCCGCTCTCGGGTAAGATGCTTCCGAAACCTATTTCCCCATTACAATTGTTCTGATACGTCGGTCAAAGCGAGATACAGCAGGATTTGCAGCGAGGGGGGACATAGCAATGTTGAGATTTCACTCGATTCATACAGCTGAACCATTACTGCATATACTTGGACAATTTTGTGTTTTGACGTCTACCAAAAAAAGGGTATTCTTGTATGTGCAATAAACCGTCTGTGTAATACCCCATCTCGTCATGAAACTGATTCAGCCTTGCTTTCAAAACGGATTCATGTAGTGTGTGGTGTTTGTGTAAATGTGATACTACAAGAAGTAAATAAATTATTTAATGCGAGTGAAGTCCATTTTCAGTGGCCATTGAAGAAAATCCTTTTAAGTTAGAAACCAATGAAATGGCTTGTTTTCTGTCAAATGTGTTTGGTGACAGAATGTCATCAGTACACTTGAAAACCCGTTTGCTAAAAATGCCTGTTTCCAATACACACGTTTTCGAACCGACATAATTCATCATTCACTATATATGTCTTGATCATTCTAGTACCATGATGTGATGAAACAATAAAACAAAAACGTGATCGGCCCTCACGAACCTGTCCCATCCGAAATGTTCTCACATGACTTTCATTTCTTGGGTAATTACTATTTTCCCATTACGTTGGAGTTTTCAACGCCTTTACGTGACGTAAAGAACATAACCCAGCGCAACAGCCGGCTATTCCCTACACGCTCCTGTAATATTTGTCGTGGAGAAAGGTGGTTGAAGATGATGGAAGCGACAAGTTAACACGATAGCTGTCCCGACTGCTTGTCTCGATCTCTTTATACACCTAATTTTGGAGTCCACTCTCGTCAGGGGTCATTCCCTTGAGTCATCTGCTGTTTTACATTCTCTCTCTCCTCTCTCTCAACCTCTCTCTCTCTCTCTCTCTCTCTGTGTCTCTCTCTCTCTCTCTGTCTCTCTCTCTCTCTCTCTCTCTCTCTCTCTCCTCTCTCTCTCTCTGTCTCTCTCTCTCTCTCTCTCTCTCTCTCTCCTCTCTCTCTCTCTCTCTCTCTCTCTCTCTCTCTCCTCCCTCCCTCTCTCTCTCTCCCTCTCCTCTCTCCTCTCTCTCTCTCTCTCTCTCTCTCTCTCTCTCTCTCTCTCTCTCTCTCCTCCCTCCTCTCTCTCTCTCTCTCTCTCTCTCTCTCTCTCTCTCTCTCTCTTTCTCCTCCCTCCCCCTCTCTCTCTCTCCTCCCTCCCTCTCTCTCTCTCTCTCTCTCTCTCATTGTATAGAAAAGTCACACAAGTTTGCATTTTTTAAATGTATCTACGAAAACTCTTAATGCTATGTGTAGTGGTGAACTGGGGAGACACCCTATGTGTATTCACACCACCATACGAGCAGTAAGGTACTGGTTGTGGCTGTGTACAATGTCGGTGGACAGGCTGCCGAAGCAGGTCTACCTAATGATGTTGAAAGAAAACACAGTCAAGTTAAATTGGACAAAAGAATTAGAGCAATGTTTATCAAGACTTGGGTTTGGTTATGTGTGGGCTAATTGTGGCCTTGTAAATGAACATTCCTTTATCCCATCACTCTAACGTAGGATGCGTGACTGTTACCAACGAGAATGGCACATAAACATTAATAAAAGTGAACGGTTCATACTGTACAGATCTTTCACAAGAATTCTACAGTTAGAAAACTACCTAACTGACATCAATATAAAACATTCAGGGGTGTATGTATACGTTTTCGATTAGGGAACATTGCATTTGAGTCAAATCTGCGAAGTCCTGTGAAAGGTGCAGAGAGAGAATGTCCCTTTTTGCAGAGAATATGAAGATGAATGTCATTTCCTACTCCATTGCCATACATATAAAGAATTTAGGGAAAATATATCTTAAAGCATCTAAATAGATCACGGTATATTGATGTAGCAAACCTGATAATGGACATAGAGTGAGAAAAACTCGAGATGTTGCCATGTACATATTTATTGCTTATAAACTGCGTTGCGAGGCCCTGATGGACATGACAGGTAACCGAGCATAAGCACTGGAACTGCTACTCGCACTAGCCTTTCATCATCAAGGTGACACGGGAATTGATATTTTAATGATCTTGTATATTTACCATTTTAATACAGAATGTTTCTGAATAAGTCTTGTCTTGCACAGTGCAGGCAGGAGGATGTGCACAGTGTTTGTCACGTTCATGACTTGCATGATATGAGAAATAGTTTTAATGTAACTCTAGCTGAATCATATAACATTTTCCAAACTCTGTATTAAAACTGTTTGGGTCATCGGCCTCAATGAAGACATTCAATCAATATCTCTCTGTCACTCTCTCTGTCTCTGTATGTCTCTGTCTATGTCTCTCTCTCTCTCTCTCTCTCTCTCTCTCGAGAGAGAGAGAGAGAGAGAGAGAGAGAGAGAGAGCGCACGTGCTCGCTGCTTCATTGGGTGGTTAAAGACTCGCTGCATGAGCAAGACGGAGCAGACGGACGCAGACGACACGGATGGTGAAGGCGATGAAGACGCCTTGTGATGGTCCCCCATCTGTGAATCCAGCAAAGTGAAATCAAGAGAGTTCCACTTTGAAGTTTGAGTCAATGGAAGGGAACGAACGAACGAACGAACGAGCTTTATTTTACAAGGGTAGTGAATTAGGCAGTAGTGCCTTTCTTACATTCAGCCCTTGAAGCAAAATATTTAAATGTGGTAAGAGAGAGAGAGAGAGAGAGAGAGAGAGAGGAGGGGGGTGGAGCTGGGAAAAGGGGGAGGAAGGGAAGAGAGAATGAGAGTAAGAGGGTGGGTGGGTTAAAGAGAGAGGGTGAGGGAGAGGGTGGGGGAGAGGGAGGGAGGGAGGAGAGAGAGAGAGAGAGAGCGAGAGAGAGAGAGAGACAGAGAGAGAGACAGAGAGAGAGAGAGACAGAGAGAGAGACAGAGAGAGAGACAGAGAGAGAGACAGAGAGAGAGACAGAGAGAGAGACAGAGACAGAGAGGCAGAGAGAGAGACAGAGAGAGAGAGGAGATAGAGGGAGAGAAAGAGGGAGAGAGAGAGAGAAAGAGAGAGAGAGAGAGAGTCAGTATAATTATCGCAAGAATTATACATGTGCAATTTCTTAAACATACTAAAATGGATAGATAATGTACCAGAGAAGCAAAATTCAAATATGGAACTTGAAGTGACTACAATGACATATACATACAAATCAATTTTGTAAACATCCAAATGTTAAAAACAAATACATACATGTAGGCCAAAGCCTCTTGGTGTACACTCCCTCCCCTACGCCCCCACCCCCAGTCAGCCGGAACCCCTCCAATATTTCAGCCAGGGGTGGCCTGAAGTAAGCATACGTGAAGAATGGACAATGTAGGATACACTTAGCCGTTCCACTGCCTAGACGTCAGATGAAAGCGTGGAAAACTATGTCATAAGATGATGCCTGAGAATAGTGCGAATTTTGGGAATGAATGGTGAGGGCAGTTATCGTTAATCTAGGTTTCCAAGCCAGGGTGCCGCCGCGGTTTGGTAATGAACATTCATAAGGGACGGTTTCCTAAACATCTCCGTGCAGCCGAGCATGGCGTGTCAGACATTTAGGAAGCGTCCTGTCAGAGACTGTGACGCATCAGTTCCCAGGGAGTTGATTAAAGGGGAGTCACCGACACAATTCTGGATTGAAGTCTGACACAACTGCCTCCCGATCTGGGTGTGGAGTCAGCACGCCACCACGACGTGACGCAACATGAGAGGTTCTTCTCCTCAGCATTGGAGTCCATCAAAACCAACGAGGACCGATCGTTCCTTTACTTCAGACTGAACATGCAAGCGGAGCACAAAGCTCGCCTCGAAATCCCTGCTGAGAGGGAGTATTGCCCTTCAACTCGTCTCAGAGGTGTTGACCATCAACGCTGCTGCCGTAATCCCTTTTGCTGTGACCAGAGACCGAGTCCTGCCCCTGTAAATCGTATCAGAGACGCCTGCCTATCAGTGCTGCTGCCGCTATCCCTTCTGCGGTAACTTTTGTGAACCTCTACATTCTTCTGCAAATTCTGGACTTGAAAGTCAGTGGACTTGTGTTATAGGAAAGTTGTTTCATCGACGAACATTCGGTGAGAGATTTCATTAGACACGTGAGATAGGTCATCCAAGTGGAACTGATTGTAAACTTTAACATTCATTAATTAAAGCTGGCCTATTACTAAATATTCTTCTCGTGCATGCTTGATTTTTGCATGAAAATTTCATAGTTTGCACTTTTTGGATTAAACTGTTATTAATTGATTTCTCATGACCTCCTCTTTCGGTTTTGAGAGAAAGAGACAGCGTGAATGAAGGCAGTGACTGTTATGTGTGCAAGTCAGGTCTCATCTAACCATTGATTAATCAACATACCCATAAACTCAGAGAACGACTAGTAACAGCCTGTACTGACGCAAGGGCTGACGTGGACAGAGACAATCCTACATCAAGGATTTGAACTTGGCAACATCTGGGACACAGTTACATGAGAAAGTGTGGCGAGACAGACTGCTCAGAACTGACGGCTAGGCCGGCGATTTACACCCACCTGCGCTGAAGAAGTCTCCATCGAGAGATCTCGCTAGATCGCGCTGGACTTGGTGTGCTGGAACGTGGAAGGACTGGCCTCAAGGCTATGCAAACCAGGTTTTGTAAGTTTTATATAAAATTTTCACAT
>JAWQFJ010021634.1:0-10000 GCA_034096865.1 Theodoxus fluviatilis
TGTGATGAATGGAGAGATTTTGTTGTAAGTTAGTTATATGAATAAGTATATGAGCCAGCCAGCTCTCAAACCTAGCTTTTAGATAACCCAGCCAGCAGTTAGGAAATTGTGTCAGGGTGGGATTTTGAAAAGGACAAAGGAGATTTGAACGTTTCTACTGCGTAGAGCCTGTGCCAAAAATAGGACTGGTCAGTGTGGGGAACAAAAGGCCCAGTCTCGTGATGACGGCCTCGTGATGCAGATCGCTTGGTCAACAACTCGTGACCATAGCAGACAAAGGAACCCCACTAGTAAACAAGGTCCCATGACCGGGATCTCGTGATGAGGGCAAGATGGCGTCTGGAGCGCGATTGGTCAACACCGGACACTGAGTGCATCTATAAAACCCTCTCCGACCCTCTCCCTCTCTCTCTTCCTGCCAACACCTCGCGCCACACCTGCCCGCCGCACCTGACCGTGCGACGGAAAGCGCTGGAGGTCAACCAGAGGGGACGGAATGCGAATCCGCCGCCCAGCCGAGAGAGCATCAGGCAGTCATGTCTGATTAGCCCCGACCCCCGCCTGCCCACGGTTCAAGTCTCAACGCCCGCCCCCACGCCAACCGCCATGACGAGGCAACTGACCACGCTACGCCTGACCTACTCCACGTTTCACCTAGGAGGGGAGACGAAAGATGGAACCCTCCCTTCCACCAGCCTCACGCTTCAACGAGCCCTGACCCGGCTCTAAATCACCCAATTAATGGCCCACCGTTTCTTCACCCTGTCAGAAAGACACTTCATTCAACGGCGGTCAGCAGAGACTGACTCAATCAGATAAGTTGTATCACAAAAGCTGGCTGGCTAAACCTTACATTTCGATACCTTAAATTAGTTACATTAAGAATTATCATTTCACCTGCATTATTAAAAGTCATCTTTAAAGTTCAATCCACACTTTCTCCTCTGTACGGTCTTGTTCACTTGCATGGCATGGAATGAATGAAAGAATGTTATGGAACGGAAAGAAAAACCCCTAGACGAATCTCTCTTGAATGGGAGATAAAGAGCTCCGTTCATAACAATTGGGAGCTCAGTCCGGAATTTGAATCATTGGTAAAATTGTGTAACAATTGGGTAGCTCAGTCCGAGATTTGAATCATTGGTAAAACTTTGTAACAGTTGAAATATTCATAAGAGATTTGAATCAATCATTCCATCCACTGTAATAGAAATTTGAGCTGTGAGAAACTGTTTTTCTAGAATATTGACCTATTGGAAAAGAGTGAGCGAGCTGTGTTTCTGAACGAAAGATTGTGTTGTCAACTCTGTTACTTTGACTTGCTTCACCTGTGAAAGGAGCTCATGCATTTCATTGTGTACTGATCAGACTGACAATCGACGTGACATTTTTGCTTAGGTGATGACAGGTAAGAATTAGAATTTTGGACAACCTTAGCTGAGTTTGAAGATAAGTCATGGACACAGTCACGAATTTTATCACAAACTTAGATGTACAAATCCTAAGTAAAGCCACAAAGAAAGAATTGTTGCAGATTGCCGAGCACTTTGAAATCAGTATCAAAAAAGGGAGGGTCGAGATCATCAGAGCACAATTGATAGAGGGTCTGAGAAACAAGGAAATTCTGGTAGATTCAGGGAAGGAGGCAGAACTTGATTTTAACATGGCAAGTCTAAATCAAGCAGAGGAAGAAGTAGGTCAAAATTCTGGTCGTTCGACACCAGGGAGTAGAAATGGAATGGCAAGCATGCCAGACCCATTAGAACTTAGGAAGCTTGAGATGCAGCACGAGTTAGCACTGAGAAAGATGGAGCTAGAGATGCAGAAAGAAGTCAAACTTAGAGAACTAGAACTACAATCCAGAGATAGGAGAGAATCCAGTGGTAGTAGCAGCAGTGAGCCGGTCACCGTGAAGGTAGACAAAGTTCCAGCATTTGATGAGGCAAATCTGGAAAGCTATTTTGAGTACTTTGAGAAGACTGCTATCACCTGGAACTGGCCCAGAGAAAAGTGGACAGCACTCCTACAGTCCGTGCTAGTAGGAAAAGCACGCGACGTTTTTGTTTCCCTAACTACAGAAGACAGTCAGGACTATGTGAGAGTGAAGGAAGCTATCTTGAGGGAGTACCAACTCGTACCTGAAAGCTATAGGAAGAAATTCCGTAGCCTGCAGAAAGCAGAGAGAAAAACTTTCAGGGAATTTGCACATGATCTAAGAACCACGTTTGACAGGTGGTTACGGGCAGAAGAGGTGGGAAATAGCTATGAGAAGCTCAGGGAGACAATGCTCATGGAGGCGTTTCATGAGAGGGTGACTGACGATCTCAGAATGCATCTGTCAGACCGCAGGGTAGAAACCCTAGATCAGGCCGCTACGGTATGCGACACGTACGCGGCAGTGCACTGCCAAGTAGGGAATGCAGGGAGAGGGAATTCTCCAGCACAAGGGAAGTTCGGAGGTGGGAAACCTCATCAGAAGGCATATGACCATTCTAGGAATGGAAGTCATAGTCGAGGGAGCCATGCAGGGCATAGGAACCAGAGTGGAGAGAAACGGGAAGGGATAGACCTTTCCCAGATCCAATGCTATCGATGTAAGGAATTCGGCCATTTCTCCAGAGATTGCCGTCTTAACCAACCAACGTCTCATTCTATGTTTGTGTGTCGCGTGTTCAGGGAGCAGCCCAAAACGCAGTGGCTAGGCAGGGAGGGTGTAGAACCCCACGAAAGGAGACGAATCTCGCCCGATCACCGGTCTCGGACCGAGAGGGGAATTCGATCCTTACATCAGTCAAGGACTGATAGGATTGCCAGGCGGAACGAAGCAACGTGTCCGAATGCTTAGAGATACTGGCGCGAATGTGACGATAGTGCGCGGTGATGTACTGCCGTTCAATAGCCGAGAGACAGACAGGAGGACTTGGTTGTCAGGAATCATTCCTGGAGTCGGGAAATACGTTCCCACCCATCAGGTAGAGATAGAGAGCGCTCTAGTCTCAGGAACGGTGCAAGTAGCAGTTCTAGATGGGATGATAGGCTGTGGAAGCTTTGACGTCATTTTGGGTAATGACTTAGTGCCGCCTGCCAGGCAGGTCGAGCTAACCCTAACTTCACCCCAGGTGGTGACAGTAGATAGGGAGAAGGAGACAGGTTTCTCAGCATGTGAGGTGACACGTGCGCGTGGAAGAGAAGCAGAAAGGGAGACAGATATCTCGGAGACCTCCCTAGGAGAGAATGTAGAGACAGTAGTCCGAGGAGAGAAATCAGACCTAGAGGTCAGAGACAGGAGTCAGACAGAGAAGTCGGACACAGAAGTCAGCGACGGGAGTCGAAAGGAAGAGTCAGATACAGGGCAGGACAGCGACGTACCTAGCCAGAGATCGGAGGGGAATACAGAGGCGGATGCCAGTACAGGCACCCCAGTAGAGGTAAACTCCAGCAAGGAAGACAACCTGTTAGAGGAACAGACGGGAGATAGAGAACTCAAACCCCTGTTTGAGCAAGTCATCCCCCAGGAAGTAGTGCAAGTGGAGAGAGGAGACAGAGAAGAAGCAATAGTGCAGGTGGAGAGAGAAAACAAGGCAAGCGTGAAAGCGTGTCTGTGTTTATCGGTTCCTGCCGATAGTGGTGTGAATGTCATGAAGGGTGACAGAGCAGAAGAGAGCAGCGAGAGTGACCACGTTGGGATGGAGAGTGAGAGATACCAGAGAAGTGTATCGAGCAAACGCTATCCACGGCGAGATGTCCAATTGAGAAGAGTGCCCGAGGCTAGCTTAGGAGGTGAGAAATGTGTGCCTTTCCCAGGGGTGACAGTGGAACGAAGAGACGTGTGTGTGAAAGAAGAGGAGGAGAGGACAGTTGAAGGAATGATGAGTGTACTACAGCCCCATGTGGCCATGGAGGACTGCAAGAGGGAGGCGAGGACTGAATCTCGTGTAGAGACAGGGATGGAAAGTGCCGAGCCCAGGGAGACCCCAGGTGGCGGGTGGACAGTGCGTGTTAATGACTGTCCCGGCGAGGCAAAGCAGAGAGGGAGAAGAGGGCGTGAATGGAAGAAACGGAAGAAAGGAAGAGAAGTCTGAACTTGGAGGAATGGTCGAATGGGGATGAGAAAATGGATATGTCTGTCTGACTAGACCTATAGTTCACTAGCTGACGACAACGACCAGAGACATATGTAACCTTTCACAGGTAGAAGCAAACATGTGTCTATCCTCCTGTGTTTTCCCCTTTCTGTCTTTGCATGCCACTGTATTGATGTATTCACAATGGATAGTGATTAGAAAATATGTAACTGTCAGAGAAGGTTACAACCTTATATGAAGTAGACTAATGATGTGTTGAATAGTCAATTACCCCATCGTGAATTCCAAATCCCCTGTAATTCACGACATTAGGTGTAGGGATGTCATGAATAGAGATGTTTTTGCTTAAGTTGATTCAATAGATATATTTGCCCACTCATCGTGAATTCCAAATCCCCTGTAATTCACGACTTTTAGGTGTGGAGGTGTGATGAATGGAGAGATTTTGTTGTAAGTTAGTTATATGAATAAGTATATGAGCCAGCCAGCTCTCAAACCTAGCTTTAGATAACCCAGCCAGCAGTTAGGAAATTGTGTCAGGGTGGGATTTTGAAAAGGACAAAGGAGATTTGAACGTTTCTACTGCGTAGAGCCTGTGCCAAAAATAGGACTGGTCAGTGTGGGGAACAAAAGGCCCAGTCTCGTGATGACGGCCTCGTGATGCAGATCGCTTGGTCAACAACTCGTGACCATAGCAGACAAAGAATCCGGCTTGTAAACAAGATCTTGTGACCGGGGTCTCGTGATGAGGGCAAGATGGCGTCTGGAGCGCGATTGGTCAGCACCGGACACTGAGTGCATCTATAAAACACTCTCCGACCCTCTCCCTCTCTCTCTTCCTGCCAACACCTTGCGCCACACCTGCCCGCCGCACCTGACCGTGCGACGGAAAGCGCTGGAGGTCAACCAGAGGGGACGGAATGCGAATCCGCCGCCCAGCCGAGAGAGCATCAGGCAGTCATGTCTGATTAGCCCCGACCCCCGCCTGCCCACGGTTCAAGTCTCAACGCCCGCCCCCACGCCAACCGCCATGACGAGGCAACTGACCACGCTACGCCTGACCTACTCCACGTTTCACCTAGGAGGGGAGACGAAAGATGGAACCCTCCCTTCCACCAGCCTCACGCTTCAACGAGCCCTGACCCGGCTCTAAATCACCCAATTAATGGCCCACCGTTTCTTCACCCTGTCAGAAAGACACTTCATTCAACGGCGGTCAGCAGAGACTGACTCAATCAGATAAGTTGTATCACAAAAGCTGGCTGGCTAAACCTTACATTTCGATACCTTAAATTAGTTACCTTAAGAATTATCATTTCACCTGCATTATTAAAAGTCATCTTTAAAGTTCAATCCACACTTTCTCCTCTGTACGGTCTTGTTCACTTGCATGGCATGGAATGAATGAAAGAATGTTATGGAACGGAAAGAAAAACCCCTAGACGAATCTCTCTTGAATGGGAGATAAAGAGCCCCGTTCATAACACAAGACAGCGAGTAGGACAAGACAGCAAGTAGGACAAGACAGCGAGTAGGACAAGACAGCGAGTAGGACAAGACAGCGAGTAGGACAAGACAGCAAGTAGGACAAGACAGCGAGTAGGACAAGACAGCGAATAGGACAAGACAGCGAGTAGGACAAGACAGCGAGGAGGACAAGACAGCAAGTAGGACAAGACAGCGAGGAGGACAAGACAGCGAATAAGATAAGACAGCAAGTAGGACAAGACAGCGAGGAGGACAAGACAGCAAGTAGGACAAGACAGCGAGGAGGACAAAACAGCAAGGAGGACAAGACAGTGAGGAGGACAAGACAGCGAATAGGACAAAACAGCGGGTAGGACAAGACAGCGAGTAGGACAAAACAGCGGGTAGGACAAGACAGCAAATAAGATAAGACAGCGAGGAGGACAAGACAGTGAGGAGGACAAGACAGGGAATAGAACAAGACAGCGAGGAGGACAAGACAGCAAGGAGGACAAGACAGCGAGGAGGACAAGACAGCGAGGAGGACAAGACAGCGAGGAGGACAAGACAGCAAGTAGGACAAGACAGCGAGGAGGACAAGACAGCGAATAAGATAAGACAGCAAGTAGGACAAGACAGCGATAGAGACAGACAGCGATAGAGACAGACAGCGATAGAGACAGACAGCGGGTAGGACAAGACAGCGAGGAGGACAAGACAGCGAATAGAACAAGACAGCGAATAGGACAAGACAGCGAGTAGGACAAGACAGCGAGGAGGACAAGACAGCGGGTAGGACAAGACAGCGAGGAGGACAAGACAGCGAGGAGGACAAGACAGGGAATAGAACAAGACAGCGAGGAGGACAAGACAGCAAATAGGACAAGACAGCGAATCGGACAAGACAGCAAGGAGGACAAGACAGCGAGGAGGACAAGACAGCGAATAGGACAAGACAGCGAGTAGGACAAGACAGGGAATAGAACAAGACAGCGAGGAGGACAAGACAGGGAATAGAACAAGACAGCGAGGAGGACAAGACAGCGAGTAGGACAAGACAGCGAATAGGACAAGACAGCGAGGAGGACAAGACAGCGAGTAGGACAAGACAGCGAGTAGGACAAGACAGCGAGGAGGACAAGACAGCGAGTAGGACAAGACAGCGAGGAGGACAAGACAGCGAATAGGACAAAACAGCGAGGAGGACAAGACAGCAAATAGGACAAGACAGCGAATAGGACAAGACAGCGAATAGGACAAGGCAGGGAATAGAACAAGACAGCGAGTAGGAAAACACAGCGAATAAGATAAGACAGCGGGTAGGACAAGACAGCGAGGAGGACAAGACAGCGAGGAGGACAATACAGCGAACAGGACAAGACAGCGAATAGGACAAGACAGCGAGTAGGAAAAGACAGCGAATAAGATAAGACAGCGAATAGGACAAGACAGCGAGGAGGACAATATAGCGAATAGGACAAGACAGCGGGTAGGATAAGACAGCGAATAGGACAATACAGCGAGTAGGACAAGACAGCGAGGAGGACAAGACAGCAAGTAGGACAAGACATCAAGTAGGACAAGACAGCGAGTAGGACAAGACAGCAAATAAGATAAGACAGCAAATCGGACAATACAGCGAGTAGGACAAGACAGCGAGGAGAACAAGACAGCGAGTAGGACAAGACAGCGAGTAGGACAAAACAGCAGGTAGGACAAGACAGCGAGTAGGACAAGACAGCGGGTAGGACAAGACAGCGAGGAGGACAAGACAGCGAATAAGATAAGACAGCAAGTAGGACAAGACAGCGAGGAGGACAAGACAGCGAGTAGGACAAGACAGCGAGTAGGACAAGACAGCGAGGAGGACAAGACAGCGAGGAGGACAAGACAGCGAGGAGGACAAGACAGCGAGGAGGACAAGACAGCGAATAGGACAAGACAGCGAATAGGACAAGACAGCGAGTAGGACAAGACAGGGAATAGGACAAGACAGCGAATAGGACAAGACAGCGAGAAGGAC
The DNA here is from genome assembly GCA_034096865.1 of Theodoxus fluviatilis. NCBI lineage: Eukaryota > Metazoa > Mollusca > Gastropoda > Cycloneritida > Neritidae > Theodoxus > Theodoxus fluviatilis. The sequence goes on from JAWQFJ010021634.1 coordinate 7,576, forward strand.
AAGACAGCGAGGAGGACAAGACCGCGAGGAGGACAAGACAGCGAATAAGACAAGACAGCGAATAGGACAAGACAGCGAATAGGACAAGACAGCGAATAGGACAAGACAGCGAATAGGACAAGACAGCAAGGAGGACAAGAAAGCGAGGAGGACAAGACAGCGAATAAGACAAGACAGCGAATAGGACAAGACAGCGAATAGGACAAGACAGCGAATAGGACAAGACAGCGAGGAGGACAAGACAGCGAGTAGGACAAGACAGCGAATAGGACAAGACAGCGAGTAGGACAAGACAGCGAATAGGACAATACAGCGAGGAGGACAAGACAGCGAGGAGGAGAGGGGAGAGTGGGAACGAAAAGGGCGGTGGGGATGGGTATCAGAGTGTGGCATCACCGGACAATTACGCAATTGCTGAGGCTGGGTGTAGTGGTGGTGGGGTGCACATTAGCAGCCCTGGAGCGAGGGTCCCATTTGTCCGGGGTGCCCGCTCCGCCCTGTCGCCGCTCCTCCGTGAATAGTCAAAGGGCAAATCGCGTTCCGGCCATCGATCGAGGAGCTACAATCGCCCTATTACAGCCGTGAGCCCGCCTGCACCCTCGGGGGGAGATGGCGAAACCACTTAGCACCATGGAATTTGCTGCCGTTTCCCCCACAAGAAGTGTGCCAACTTCGATTGGAAGGAGCCTTCTGCTCCCAGACCGCAGCAGAGACACCAGGAAGAGTGAGAGCTCGAGGACAAAGGAAGCAACTGGAGGTGATACCGCCTGACCCAGTGATATCTGCCAAAGTGTTTGGGTGTTAAAGCTACTGCGTAATCTACTCATTTTCCCGTACAGCAATCATTTAACAACCAACGTGAATTCTTGTTTTCCTCATTTTTCCATACTTTATTCCCTACTGCCTTTCTCTACTTTATCCTCCCTCCTCCCTCCTTTCTCCTCCCTCCTCCTTCTCCTCCTTCCTTCTTCCTCCTTCCTTCTTTCTCCTTCCTCCTCCTTCTCCTCCTTCCTTCTTCCTCCTTCCTCTTTTCTTCTTCCTCCTCCTTCTCCTCCTTCCTTCTCCTCCTCTTCCTTTCTCCTTCCTTCTTCCTCCTTCCTCCTTTCTCCTTCCTCCTCCTTCTCCTCCTTCCTTCTCCTCCTCTTCCTTTCTCCTTCCTTCTTCCTCCTTCCTCCTTTCTCCTTCCTTCTTCCTCCTTTCTCTTTCCTTCTTCCTCCTTCCTCCTTTCTCCTTTCTTCTTCCTCCTTCCTCCTTTCTCCTTCCTCCTCCTCCTCCTCTTCCTTTCTCTTTCCTTCTTCCTCCTTCCTCCTTTCACCTTTCTCCTTCTTCCTTCCTTCCTCCTCCTCCTCCTCCTCCTCCTCCTCTTCCTTTCTCCTTCCTTCTTCCTCCTTCCTCCTTTCTCCTTCCTTCTTCCTCCTTCTTCCTTTCTCCTTCCTCCTCCTCCTCCTCTTCCTTTCTCCTTCCTTCTTCCTCCTTCCTTCTTTCACCTACCTCCTTCTTCCTTCCTTCCTCCTCCTCCTCCTCCTCCTCCTCCTCCTCCTCCTCTTTCTCCTCCTCCTCCTCCTCCTCCTCCTCCTCCTCCTCCTCCTCCTCCTCCTCCTCCTCCTCCTCCTCCTCCTCCTTCTCCTCCTCCTCCTCCTCCTCCTCCTCCTCCTCCTCCTCCTCCTCCTCCTCCTCCTCCTCCTCCTCCTCCTCATCATCATCATCATCATCATCATCCCTTCTCCTCCTCCTCCTCCTCCTCACCCCTACTCCTCCTCCTCCCTCCCTCCTCCTCTTCCTCCTCCTTCTCCTCCTCCTCCTCCTCTTCTCACCCCCTCCTCCTCCTCCTCCTCGTCCTCCTCGTCCTCCTCCTCCTCCTCCTCCTCCTCCTCCTCCTGCTCCTCCTTCTCCTCCTCCTCCTCCTCCTCCTCCTCCTCCTCCTCCTCCTCCTCCTCCTTCTCCTCCTCTCACCCCCCTCCTCCTCCTCCTCCTCCTCCTCCTGCTCCTCCTCCTCCTCCTCCTTCTCCTCCTCCTCCTCCTCCTCCTCGTCCTCCTCGTCCTCCTCGTCCTCCTCCTCCTCCTCCTCCTCCTCCTCCTCCTCCTCCTCCTCCTCCTCCTCCTCCTCCTCCTTTTCCTCCTCCTCCTCCTTATCCCTTCCTCCTTCTTACCCCCCCCCCCCTTCTTCTTCCGCGTCCTCCTCAACCCTACTCCTCCTCTTCTTCTTCCTTTCTCCTTCCTTCTTCCTTATTTCTCCTTCTTCCTTCCTCCTTTTCCTATTCCTCCTCCTCCTCCTCCTCCTCTCCTCCTCCTCCTCGTCCTCCTCCTCCTCCTCCTCCTCCTCCTGCTCCTCCTTCTCCTCCTCCTCCTCTTCCTCCTCGTTTTTTTTCCTCCTTCTTTCTTCCTCCTTCTTCCTTCCTCCTCCTCCTCCTTCTTCTCCTCCTTC
>JAWQFJ010021634.1:15000-27500 GCA_034096865.1 Theodoxus fluviatilis
CTCTGGGGGCGAGGGAGAGGCCAGCCCTCACCGTTGCCGTCACGGCTGTAAGCGAGGGGCTCCCTGCGGGCGAGGGTATGAAGTAGAGGATGAAAGCTCTCTTCATCCCACGATGACTCGTCACGCCTGGAGATGAATGGGATTTTGTGGCGACGACTCGTCTCCAGCACAAACACATGTGATCAAGGGAGAGAGAGAAGAGAAAGAAATCGTTGGCTGACACAAGTTTTTTTACTCTTTCCATACATCTGATGACCTGTCGCGGAACGCGTCAGGTGAAAAATGCCTGGAGGTGTGGTGCCCGCAAGGAGGAGGTCTGGCTGCCAGGCCTTCTGCTCCATGCTGGGGTTGTATAGGGGCTGCCACGTTTGCTGGCCGACCGTGAAAGCAACTTTTTATTAGCACATCTACCACCACGCAGCCTTATAGCGGAAGGTTAGCGTGGAAAGCGCGTCATTTCATCCCAACGAACCATAAACACTGCCAAAGATGCCCGTTGTGAGGTTACGAGGAAAGAATTATAAAAGAGCATTTCCACCGGAAGTAAATCGGGGCATCGCGCTCACTAACGCTTCCGGAGTGCACGACGTTATGGGTTGTTAAGAGTAGAATTAACACATTTCCCGGCAGCCACGTTTACCTCTTTCTCAAGCCATTCATCATGAGAAGATTTGGATTACATTGGACTAGATTACTTTATTTACATAGGGTTACACATAACACATACTGCCCATCCTCTAGACACCTTATTAAAACCAATAATTCTCTCTCTCTCTCTCTCTCTCTCTCTCTCTCTCTCTCTCTCTCTCCCTCCTGCCCTACCATCCTCTCTATCTCTTTCTCTCTCTCTCCCTCCTGCCCTACCATCCTCTCTCTCTCTCTATCTCTATCTCTCTCTCTCTATTTCTCTCTCTTTCTCTCCTACCCTACCGCCTTTCTCTCTGTATTTCCCTCTCTCTCTCTCTCTCGTAAGTATGTGTGATAGCACTTTTTGTACATCTTCAGTACAAATAATCACCAATCTTTGGAAGATGAATGTGCATTTGCAACAAAGTTTATGAGATATAAAAACGAGACAATGAATTAGCTTTATATCTATAAAAGAAGAAGATACTGACACATTCTTGTAGACTGTTCCATAATCTGGCGGCTTCATCACTTGAGAAGTATTTCAACTGTTCAAAATGTGTAATATCAATTCGGAGGTGATGTTGATGAACGATGGTACAATTGTATGATATGTATAGTGTAGGAGTTGTTGCAGAGAGGAAGGAGCAATACTATGAGGAACGTTGTAGGTAAGAATAGCGAGCTGACGAAGCGTGCAATCTTCAAATCCTAGCCAGCCAGGGTGCAATAACGTTTTCGAGGGTGAAGTTTGGTTATCTTCTTTGAGGTTAATTCAGGCTGATCATTTGAAAAGTTTTTTAGAGATCGCTTATTTCTATTTGCTCAGCATTTGCATGATTAAGATAATAGTTAATGTGAGATTATATAAACGAATTTTTTAAAAAGCTTTGCTTCCTTTGAGAGGAAGAATTTCTTTTAAAAAACAGGTAAAATCATTGTGGTATTATAGTTAGCGTGTTTCTGCCAGGTTAACTTTGAATCGATTTCGATTCCTAGAAGTTAATGAAAAGCAATGCACTTTTACTGATGTATCATGAATAAATACTTCTTTCGTTTGTCTCGGTAAAGTTTTACTTTTCTGGTGCCTCGTTATGAGCATGCAGGTGGTCTTTTTCGAAATCAGGGGCATCATGTTTTCGTTTTACCATTTGCATTTGTTTTTAGGTCTTTGACCTCGAAAACTAGAAACTTTTTCACAGCTCAAGAGCACATGCCGAAGGGTTTCCAAAGTTATTTTATTCTTCACATTAATTAAACGGACTAATGTCTATTTATCAAAAAAGTATATTTCGTCAAAGACAAACATCTAGATGGCACGGGGCATTTTACAACAACTGCAAATACCACTGTTGAGACAGGCTGAACCATGGCAGGAGTTGTGCAGCAGGAGTTGTGCAGCAGGAGTTGTGCAGCAGGAGTTGTGCAGCAGGAGTTGTGCAGCAGGAGTTGTGCAGCAGGAGGGGAGTACGTGCAGTAAGGCCGGAAGCTGTCAAACTATGCGGTAGGAAATCAAACGTTTCCATAACTAAGATGTGTTTGCCATACATATTGCAGCTGGTTAGAAGTCGTCTGTCCCGCTAAACATCATCTGCAGCCTTGCACTTGCTAGAATCCATTCGATTACTGAACGACTTATGATGACTTTGTTTTTGTTGTTTGAGGGGATTGGGGGGGGGGGGGGGTAAGGGAGATTGAGGGCGGTTGCGTTATATGCAAACATTTAATGTTGTCACTAAGAGCAGGAATAAGCTTTCGAGGCAGAAGACAATAAAAACAGAGGTTAAACTATTCTCCATATAACGCGAGCTGCAATAAGAGAAAACGAGAATCAATGCAACTGACTCGAGACTAACTCGCACTTGTTGCCGTCCTGGCGCTGACGCCCTTGGTGCATGGACGCTGAGTGGTGACCCTGCACTGAGTGGTGACCCTGCTCTGAGTGGTAACCTTGCACTGAGTGGTGACCCTGCACTGAGTGGTGACCCTGCTCTGAGTGGTCACCTTGCACTGAGTGGTGACCCTGCGCTGAGTGGTGACCCTGCACTGAGTGGTGACCCTGCACTGAGTGGTTACCCTGCACTGAGTGGTGACCCTGCACTGAGTGGTGACCCTGCACTGAGCGGTGACCCTGCACTGAGTGGTCACCTTGCACTGAGCGGTGACCCTGCACTCAGTGGTGACCCTGCACTGAGTGGTGACCCTGCACTGAGTGGTCACCTTGCACTGAGTGGTGACCCTGCACTGAGTGGTGACCCTGCGCTGAGTGGTGACCCTGCTCTGAGTGGTCACCTTGCACTGAGTGGTGACCCTGCACTGAGTGGTGACCCTGCACTGAGCGGTGACCCTGCACTGAGCGGTGACCCTGCACTGAGCGGTGACCCTGCACTGAGTGGTCACCTTGCACTGAGCGGTGACCCTGCACTGAGTGGTGACCCTGCACTGAGTGGTGACCCTGCACTGAGTGGTGACCCTGCACTGAGTGGTGACCCTGCACTGAGCGGTGACCCTGCACTGAGTGGTGACCCTGCACTGAGTGGTGACCCTGCACTGAGTGGTGACCCTGCACTGAGCGGTGACCCTGCACTGAGCGGTGACCCTGCACTGAGTGGTCACCTTGCACTGAGCGGTGACCCTGCACTGAGTGGTTACCCTGCACTGAGTGGTGACCCTGCACTGAGTGGTGACCCTGCACTGAGTGATGACCCTGCACTCAGTGGTGACCCTGCACTGAGCGGTCACCTTGCACTGAGTGGTGATCCTGCTTTGAGTGGTGACCCTGCACTGAGCGGTGACCCTGCACTGAGCGGTGACCCTGCACCGAGCGGTGACCCTGCACTGAGTGGTGACCCTGCACTGAGTGGTGACCCTGCACTGAGTGGTGACCCTGCACTGAGTGGTGACCCTGCACTGAGTGGTGACCCTGCACTGAGTGGTGACCCTGCACTGAGTGGTGACCCTGCACTGAGCGGTGACCCTGCACTGAGCGGTGACCCTGCACTGAGTGGTGACCCTGCTCTGAGTGGTGACCCTGCACTGAGTGGTGACCCTGCACTGAGTGGTGACCCTGCACTGAGTGGTGACCCTGCACTGAGTGGTGACCCTGCGCTGAGTGGTCACCTTGCACTGAGTGGTGACCCTGCACTGAGTGGTGACCCTGCACTCAGTGGTGACCCTGCTCTGAGTGGTGACCCTGCACTGAGTGGTGACCCTGCACTGAGTGGTGACCCTGCGCTGAGTGGTGATCCTGCTCTGAGTGGTGATCCTGCTCTGAGTGGTGATCCTGCACTCAGTGGTGACCCTGCACTGAGTGGTGACCCTGCACTGAGTGGTGACCCTGCTCTGAGTGGTGACCCTGCACTGAGTGGTGATCCTGCACTCAGTGGTGACCCTGCACTGAGTGGTGACCCTGCTCTGAGTGGTGACCCTGCTCTGAGTGGTGACTCTGCTCTGAGTGGTGACCCTGCACTGAGTGGTGACCCTGCACTGAGTGGTGACCCTGCACTGAGTGGTAACCCTGCACTGAGTGGTGACCCTGCACTGAGTGGTGACCCTGCACTGAGTGGTGACCCTGCACTGAGTGGTGACCCTGCACTGAGTGGTGACCCTGCACTGAGTGGTGACCCTGCACTGAGTGGTGACCCTGCACTGAGTGGTGACCCTGCACTGAGTGGTGACCCTGCACTGAGTGGTGACCCTGCACTGAGTGGTGACCCTGCACTGAGTGGTCACCTTGCACTGAGTGGTGACCCTGCACTGAGTGGTGACCCTGCACTGAGTGGTGACCCTGCACTGAGTGGTCACCTTGCACTGAGTGGTGACCCTGCACTGAGTGGTGACCCTGCACTGAGTGGTGACCCTGCACTGAGTGGTGACCCTGCACTGAGTGGTGACCCTGCACTGAGTGGTGACCCTGCACTGAGTGGTCACCCTGCACTGAGTGGTGACCCTGCACTGAGTGGTGACCCTGCACTGAGTGGTGACCCTGCACTGAGTGGTGACCCTGCACTGAGTGGTGACCCTGCACTGAGTGGTGACCCTGCACTGAGTGGTGACCCTGCACTGAGTGGTCACCTTGCACTGAGTGGTGACCCTGCACTGAGTGGTGACCCTGCACTGAGTGGTGACCCTGCACTCAGTGGTGACCCTGCACTGAGTGGTGACCCTGCACTGAGTGGTGACCCTGCACTGAGTGGTGACCCTGCACTGAGTGGTGACCCTGCACTGAGTGGTGACCCTGCACTGAGTGGTGACCCTGCACTGAGTGGTGACCCTGCACTGAGTGGTGACCCTGCACTGAGTGGTGACCCTGCACTCAGTGGTGACCCTGCACTGAGTGGTGACCCTGCACTCAGTGGTGACCCTGCACTGAGTGGTGACCCTGCACTGAGTGGTGACCCTGCACTGAGTGGTGACCCTGCACTGAGTGGTGACCCTGCACTGAGTGGTGACCCTGCACTGAGTGGTGACCCTGCACTGAGTGGTCACCTTGCACTGAGTGGTGACCCTGCACTCAGTGGTGACCCTGCACTGAGTGGTGACCCTGCACTCAGTGGTGACCCTGCACTCAGTGGTGACCCTGCACTGAGTGGTCACCTTGCACTGAGTGGTGACCCTGCACTGAGTGGTGACCCTGCACTGAGTGGTGACCCTGCACTGAGTGGTGACCCTGCACTGAGTGGTCACCTTGCACTCAGTGGTAACCTTGCACTGAGCGGTGACCCTGCACTGAGTGGTGACCCTGCACTCAGTGGTGACCCTGCACTGAGTGGTCACCTTGCACTGAGTGGTGATCCTGCTTTGAGTGGTCACCTTGCACTGAGTGGTGACCCTGCTCTGAGTGGTCACCTTGCACTGAGTGGTGACCCTGCACTCAGTGGTGACCCTGCACTCAGTGGTCACCTTGCACTGAGTGGTTACCCTGCACCGAGTGGTCACCTTGCACTCAGTGGTGACCCTGCACTCAGTGGTGACCCTGCACTCAGTGGTGACCCTGCACTGAGTGGTGACCCTGCACTGAGTGGTGACCCTGCACTGAGTGGTGATCCTGCACTGAGTGGTGACCCTGCACTGAGTGGTGACCCTGCACTGAGTGGTGACCCTGCACTGAGTGGTGATCCTGCACTGAGTGGTGACCCTGCACTGAGTGGTCACCTTGCACTGAGTGGTGATCCTGCACTGAGTGGTGATCCTGCACTCAGTGGTGATCCTGCACTGAGCGGTGATCCTGCACTGAGTGGTGACCCTGCACTGAGTGGTGATCCTGCACTGAGTGGTGATCCTGCACTCAGTGGTGATCCTGCACTGAGTGGTGACCCTGCACTGAGTGGTGATCCTGCACTGAGTGGTGACCCTGCACTGAGTGGTCACCTTGCACTGAGTGGTGATCCTGCACTGAGTGGTGATCCTGCACTCAGTGGTGATCCTGCACTGAGTGGTGATCCTGCACTGAGTGGTGACCCTGCACTGAGTGGTGACCCTGCACTGAGCGGTCACCTTGCACTGAGTGGTGATCCTGCACTGAGTGGTGACCCTGCTCTGAGTGGTGACCCTGCTCTGAGTGGTGACCCTGCTCTGAGTGGTGACCCTGCACTGAGTGGTGACCCTGCACTGAGTGGTGATCCTGCACTGAGTGGTGATCCTGCACTGAGTGGTGACCCTGCACTGAGTGGTGACCCTGCACTGAGTGGTGATCCTGCACTGAGTGGTGACCCTGCACTGAGTGGTGACCCTGCACTGGTTCGGCACATCTCATGCAGCATCGTCATATGCACAGTGTTCGTCGTGTTCTGCTCTACAGCTAACATACAGCACTGGACATGTGCGGATGGGTCGTATCACGTAGCAGCATAGAAATCCACTTTACCAGTCGACAATGCGAATAAGGAGTAAGTCCATCCTCCAGAATGCTCTCTCACTCGACTCCCTCTACTCAGAATGCCAAAGAAAAGGCCACCAGAGCGATGTTTATCGTATTGTTGATACTGCTGATGCTTTTTCTGCATCATGTATTGGTCACTCACCGAACATCTGCAGGAATGAGCCCACCGCCTAGACTCACACGATCCTCACTGAAGAGAGAAGAGGCGCAAATGACACAGCCAAACCTCCTGAACTGACACTTGATAATCCCATGTCTTTAGCTGTCGTGCAGTAAGCATTCCACTGACCTATTTCCAAATGTCAAGGTGGTCATTCTACAGGCAATGACCAGTGGCCAGGGCAAGCACAAGGGACTGTGAAGTGGAAAGAGGCGGACGAGATGGAGGAGGTGAAGTTAGCCCTGACCTCGAAGGAACCCTGCCCAGCCGTGCCAGATTCCGCGACCAGGACTTCCCGTAGCCCGGAACTGCGGGACCCGGGGCGACAGGGCAAATGGACACGGAGAGCCCCGGCCCGCCGCCTCCATTTGGAGAGGCTTAGACGCCCAGAGCCGATTGAGCCCCTGGGCTGACAGCATTAGGGGACTCCAACACCTCGGATATTTATTACGGCCGCCAGGACGGACACCGCCGGTTTGGGCACACACTCCCGACATGTCGCGGAATGGCGCGTTGCCGGTGGTTTGTTCCACGGAGGGACGGCACGAGTGCTTGCTGGAGTTGAGAGTTGTCCAGTTGGTGGCCTCTCCGATCAGATCCTCTTCTGCTGCGGTGTCGTTGCTGATGTGTTGTTGTTGTTGTTTATGTTGACAATGATGATAATGTTGTTGATATTACTTGCCGCCGCTGTCGTCGTCATCGACGTCATTGTCGAGCCTGCTGTCGTCATTGTCGAGCCTGCTGTCGTCATTGTCGAGCCTGCTGTCGTCATTGTCGAGCTTGCTGTCGTCATTTTGCCATCGGCGCCACCGGTCCTGCTGTTGTTTTGTTGTGGTTGTCGAATATGTTGGTGTTATTGTTGTTTAATGTTGTCGTTTTGTTGGTTCTGTAGCTGCTGCTTTGACTGATATTGCTCATTCTGCTGTAGTGTTTTTATGGTGACGGTTGTGAAAACGGTGGAGGGGGTAGTGACCATGGATTAGGTTACTGTGTTTGTGGTTGTGGTGGTGGTGGTGGTGGTGGTGGTGGTGGTGGTGGTGGTGGTGGCGGCGGTGGTGGTGGCGATGGCGGTGGTGGTGGTGGCGGTGGTGGTGGTGGCGGTGGTGGTGGTAGTGTAGTTTCTGCTCTGGATTACCAAGTGCAGTTGCAGAATGCGATGTGATGAAAGTAAGGCAAAGTAGAAATGTAGTTCGCGTGTCGATAACCGAAAACCTGGCGCAGCACATTCCAAAACAAAATCCTTCTTTTCGCACTGACACTTTCCTTATTTCCCATAAAGCAGAGCTCGTGTGTTTCCAGTCCTTATTCATCACTTTGAAAAACTCTACTCAGGAGGAGACATGACCGGGAGAATACGACTACGCGAAAAGGCGGCTGCCACAGTGGGACGGAGTTGGGTGGGTTGCAGGCATGCCAGGGCCCTTGATCCTTCAGACTGTGGCCACAGCACGAGGCCAGCCACTCTTTAAGGGTTGACCCAGGGGAGTGGGGCATCCTCCCCCGACTGCTGCACCCACACGAAGGGAGGAGTACTTTCTCTGGGCGCTAGGAGCGTCACGAACGAAGTCAATCTCGAGATGACTCCGGGTAGCACCGCACACGACCAGGGCAAGGCAATGCGCAACGCCTCGTGGCTGGCGACTGGTTAGGACGTGTCCAAACTCTCCAGGCCACACTTGAAAGCCGCTCCAGACCTACGGCGCGTTGGGAGGGAAGAGGGAGAGGCGAGGGTCGTTCTTTACGGCCTACACAGCCCCCAAAGCCACGTAAAGACAGGGCTGATCTCAGGAAGGCACCATCTTTAGCTCCAGTGCGTTGGCGTCCAGGCTCCATGAGCCCCTTGAGGATGCAGGGTCTTCAGCAAAGCCTGCTCCCTCTGGGAAATATGGCGGCCCCTACTAGAGGAAGAGACAGCCCGCCCAGTGCGTGAGGGAAGCACAGACCCTTTTTTAAGGGATCTGGGGTCGCTTTGAGGGAGGAGTAAAAAGTGCGATCTGTGATCAGGGTCCCGAGGTCCCTCATTAAAAATCTGGAGGGGATCTTAAAAGGGAAGCCCCGGGGGTTTCTTTTGGAGAAGGATGCGACCCCTTTGTGGATTCGCGGTAATTTTCAGCGGTGTGAATGACTCCTTCCGGAGCCTGAGAGGCCGTTAGGTAGAGTCACCTAGGGGTCGTTTCATCGTGGCTATGAGGTCGCCTCCGCGGAGCCATCTCTGGCCGTCCAAATACGCGAAGCATGGAATCCCCACAACGGAGTTACTCACGCTTTTTAAACCTCAGCGACATATTGTCAAAAGGTTGCTGTCGATGTATGTAACTATCGATTGGTTGCCTGTCACTATGAGTCACAGTCGCTGTGATGTTCTTCCATGGCACAGAGCGCACTTTAGTACGAGGCGGATGACTTCAACGTTCGACTTTCTTCCCTTAATCGAAGTGGACACCGGGCGGCAGCGCTCAAAGAAGATTCACAGAGTCTACGTCTGGGTTCCTCTTTGAAGAGCATCTCTTCGGGATAAGGTCGCTCCTGCGGAGCAGACTGGGCCAGGAGAGAGAGAAAGAGAGAGAGAGAGAGAGAGAGAGAGAGAGAGAGAGAGAGAGAGAGAGAGAGAGAGAGAGATGGAGACGACGAGGAGAGAATTGTAGAAGTTCCACTTTCCCCTAGGGAGGGCAAGAGCTCTCGCACTGCTGGCTTGCATTAAGAAACGCTTGCATGGGAAGACTCCGAGGCGTCTCTTCTTCCTCCAGAGACGGCCGCAAAGCCAGCAAAAACGTCGACAGAGAAACAAGAGGGGAACGGCTAGAAGGGATTTTTCACCTACATCCTCACATGTCAGTTTGAAACAAGGACTCTATTAGGCATTCTCCACTGGTGCTGAAGCACCGAAAGGAAAGGAGAAGCTGGGCTCTAGAGGTAACATCAGGAATACAGACTCGTCTGTCTGTGGTAATATCCTACGGAACATTGGTTGGCCGTTCAAGAACTCAGAGTATGACATCTGTATCATATTGTTCCATTACATTTACGTAAGAATAGTTCTATGTTCCAATGTGAGGAAAAACATACAGCAAATGGAAGTCAGATGATGCAAGAGCAATCTCTAGGATGCCTTGGGTGGAGGGAGGGGGGAGGGAGGAGGGGTGAAGAAAGTTCCCGAAGATGTGATCAGGATTTCGTGTGAAACATCTGTACTGGGATCCAATGAGGCGTGTGACCAGATACAGGAGTGCAGGAAGAGAGGCTGGCAATCGATTCGTCACAGAGGGAGCTGCCCTGCGAGGGTGCCGAAGGGGACAAAGGCAGGGAGATGAGCGATACGAGGTGGCTAGAGTTTCCTATTAGGGGCCTGTTGGGGCTCTGCGCCAGCCCCTTTGAGACATCAAGATCAGATATTAGGGGTTTTGAAGAGTTGCCTCAGCGGATGCGGTCGACGGGGGAGATGAACAATGGGACGGGGTGGGGGGCCTGTGGGCCAAGGGAGTGTCATGGGTGGGATGAGGGTGAGCTGGGGTGGGATGAGGGTGAGCTGGGGTGGGATGAGGGTGAGCTGGGGTGGGATGAGAGTGAGTTGGGGTGGGGTGAGGGTGAGCTGGGGTGGGATGAGGGTGAGCTGGGGTGGGATGAGAGTGAGTTGGGGTGGGGTGAGGGTGGGCTGGGGTGGGATGAGGGTGAGTTGGGGTGGGGTGTGGGTGGGCTGGGGTGGGATGAGGGTGAGCTGGGGTGGGATGAGGGTGAGCTGGGGTGGGATGAGGGTGAGCTGGGGTGGGATGAGAGTGAGTTGGGGTGGGGTGAGGGTGAGCTGGGGTGGGATGAGGGTGAGCTGGGGTGGGATAAGGGTGAGCTGGGGTGGGATGAGAGTGAGTTGGGGTGGGGTGAGGGTGAGCTGGGGTGGGATGAGGGTGAGCTGGGGTGGGGTAAGGGTGAGCTGGGGTGGGATGAGAGTGAGTTGGGGTGGGGTGAGGGTGGGCTGGGGTGGGATGAGGGTGAGTTGGGGTGGGATGAGGGTGAGCTGGGGTGGGATGAGGGTGAGCTGGGGTGGGATGAGGGTGAGTTGGGGTGGGATGAGGGTGAGCTGGGGGGATGAGCTGGGGTGGGATGAGGGTGAGTTGGGGTGGGATGAGGGTGAGTTGGGGTGGGATGAGGGTGAGTTGGGGTGGGGTTGGGGGAGTGGGGTGGGGGAAAAGCCATGGAATCGGGACAGGAATGCAAGTTGCGAAGGTAACAAAAGGAAATGTGTGCGTGTGTGTGTGTGCGCGCGCGAGCGCGCGCGTAAGTAGACACATATGTGCGCGTGCGTGTGTGTACATGCGTGAGTGAGCGCGAGCGTGCATGCGTTTGCGTGAGAGACGGAGAACAAGAGATACGGCGCAGAATGCAACTTGAATGAGGAGTGTAGTTCTGTATGTCATGGGAGTGAGCAGGGAGGTTGATGGGACTTTAAGTGTCCATATTTTGGGAAAGAGAGAGGGGCCACAGGGAACAATGGTCGTCAGGAGAGGAAGGTATCAGAAGACAAGGAGTGGAGATGACAAGAGGGGAACGAGAGAGGGAGGTGACAGAACATCCGGGTTACATGCTCGGGGGTGGGGTGGGGTGGGGGGTGGGGGGTGGGGGGGAAGGAGGCCACGCCTGCAGGGGTAGTTGAGTCGGGGGGTTGAAGCTGAAGGTTGGGGGGGGGGGGGGTCAGCGAGGAATCTGAAGGAAGACGAGAAGGTAAGGGAGTGGGGGGGGGGGGGGGTCAGAGGGTGGAAAAGAGAAAAGGGAAGGAGAGGGGCAAAAGGGGGAGGAATTGGGGGGGGGGGGGCGTCAGGGGAGGGCGCTGAAAAGGAAAGGAGGGGAGGGGGGGCTTGACAGGGCATTGGGGAGGCGGGGAGGAACTCCTGAGGGAAAACAAAGTCCATCGATTGGCAGCTGGCACTTGCCTGAGCACGCACGTCGCCCTTCAGGGCCGTAACGAGGCGCTCTATGGCGAGGAGAAGTGGAGCCCTGCCGAAGGATGCGCATACTTATCGCTCGCAGCCTGCGGAATGGACCGGCTTTTTGCTGGGGTAAATCTCATAATGGAAACAGGATTGCGCTCATGGATTTCCCATCTGCGGCAAATATGGCGTCCTCTTCATTGCCAGTGGGGAAAAAACTGTTTGGACGATAATTAAGAAGACAAAACCTCCCTCAGAAATGGCCTGCTTGTGCCCCAGCGTTTCGTGCAGGATCGCCGTTTTAAATGAAAAAGCCGCTTGGAAGAAATGGCAGATAATGCGCATGCTTTCAAACGTCAGAAAGGCACAAGTGGCAGGGCCATCAGACCGGAGCACGACAGGCCGTGATGTCGGTTTGATTCGAGAGCCACGACCAAATGTCCGTCAAGAAACGTGACCCGCTCGTGGCAAGTCATAAGGCAACAGAGAGGAGCAAGCGGTAAACGTCCGTATCCCTCCCCCCATTGCCAGTTTGCTGACTTGAATGTCCGCAGGAGCAAAAATCGAAAAGAATAATGTTCGCCAATGTCGGCATTTCCTGCCAGCATGCCGTCGGCATCCGGGTTTCGTGCCGGCGTGCATAAATGCCGAAACAATAAACTCTGACCGATGAGAACCGGGGACGTTCTTTGACGGATTTGATTTCAGGGCAGACGATAACAACAGCGACGGTTGCTTTTTCGGTTGTCAGAGACTGCTCTCTACTCTTCAAGAGCAGCACGGAATCGCACTTTGCCAGCAAACAAACAGATCTTTAAATCTGGCAAAGTCTGTCAACTCCTCGTTATCCGAAAACTATCATTCCTACTCTACCACACTGCTACGAGACCTGATGATATTCAAGGTTCGACTG
>JAWQFJ010021634.1:35000-37500 GCA_034096865.1 Theodoxus fluviatilis
CAAACACACACACACACTTCCATCCAAACTATTTACACTCGCCCTGAAGCAGCTCGGGAAGAGGTCGGTGACCCGTCACCATCAAAGACTGGAAAACTCTCACGAACTGAGACCTGACCATCTCACAGAAATGTTGTATAGATCTTCCACAGTTTGTCTGCGCTTCACGCTGAGGACTCCTGTGGGCAGCAGCGACCAGTCTCCTTCGTTGGGATACAGGCATCGTGTGGAAATAAGTGCTGCGCACGATCTCTTCGCAGTGTCCTGTTGTACGGGGGTTCTCCTAGCTTGCGCCGCGAAGTCGAAGTAACAAATGCTGGTGGACGTTTTCGATAAGCTTTATTCACGCACTGGTCGATACACAGCGGTGACAGTAAACAGTATCGTCGTAGCTGCTTCACTCTACGCGCAGTGCCGCAAAGGACTCACTCATTACAAAGGAGGACTTGTTTATCCTCTAGTTAAGCTCTCACCTTAACTTTTTCATCTGTTGCTCGTCTCTCTCTCTCTCTCTCTCTCTCTCTCTCTCTCTCTCTCTCTCTCTCTCTCTCTCTCTCTCTCTCTCTCTCTCTCTCTTTGCTTTGTCGCGCTTTATATACCTAAACACAGGTTCCAGAGGTTTCGAGAATGGAGTTGAATATTCTCTCACGTTCGAGCTGGAAATCGACTGACGTCACGTGACACAACAAGACAAATTTAGCCCGACTTGACCACATGACTGTGTAACCGAATTAGCGGATAGGCCGATGTAAACACTCCGATTGCGCTACGATCTTCTTGTACGATCTAGAACCTTCACAACATAAGCATTCATCCATAATAACCCGATTCTCTGACGTATAATCTTACGTACATCAATCGTTAATGAATTAAAGGTCACCTGTCCAAAGGACCACCGTCCCTTGCTCATCCCCCCCCTCCCGTACTGGATGACCTCACCAAGGGCCAGCCCAGCACAGGAAGACTCCTTGACGGTCGCAGGGCCGCACCTCGCATTCTGGAAGACAGCGGTCAGTATTGGTCCAGACGTGTGTGCGTGAGGCCGTCCATGAGCGGCCAGTGCTTGGTGCCGCCGCTCCGGACAGTGGTCATCCTGCGTGATGAATATTTCCCTCTGGGCAGCCTGGGAGCCGGCGCCGCATCTGGTCGGCCCCGGCCGAAAGGCGCTCTCTCACACCACGGCTTCTCGCGGCACGACCTCATCGCGTCCAACGAGTTCCCCATAGACCTTGCTCTTCTCTCTGATGTCCGCCATCTTGAGTCGGAGCGGCAAAGGCCAGGGTGTATCGACTTACCCGCCCTCAGAGACGGGCTCATTGTGGGGCGCTCTCCAGAGAGACGGTGCACCCACTATCCCATGCATTTGAGATGAGATGAAGCTGTCAGGTTTGTCCCACTTCCCCATCTGCTGCATCACCTGTCGAGCTGGCATCTGTATCTGTCAATGTTTCTTATCTCATTACCTCTGTGAAGTTAAGTAGTTCTTTTCCTGTTTGAAGCTTTTAAGACCCATCGCGACACATACAAACAGTAAGACTGCTTTCCTTCTGTGGCGTTCGTTTCATGCGTGAAAATCGTGCACAAGGTTTTTATTTTGAGTTATGTTTTAAGCAAGAAATCTCTGATGATCATGAGCAATGTAGACGATAGCTGTTTTGTATTTCGTATGGAACATGGTCCTCGCCTTTGAAATCCAATCAACCAACCTAATTTTACGTCCATACACATTTAGCGTTCGCAGCGAAAGCAGGATGAACGAAAATACCCGAGTGACTACGGTAGCGAGAAGTATGGAGCCGAAAACATCACATCGATTTTTTGTTTCCTACAGTCAAATCCAGTGAGGGTCCTACCTTCAGTGGTAATGGTTTCATGCTATTTCAGGTCCAGCAGATAATCTGAAGAGGTAGGCTACTGCATTGGGGGACATGCGCACTGGACTTCCCATCAGGCCCCACTAGTTACGCTGTCCCGACCTGTTATATCATGAAGAGGGCAAAAAACAGCAACACCTCCCGCAGCATCTTCGTCAATTCTCCACGGATAAGTGGCCACCGACGGCATCGATCGAGAGAGAAACAAGGGAGGGAGGGGCGGAGAAGAGTCCTGCAAAAAGGGACAGGATGATTCTTGCTGCCTGGACGTGGACAAGCAAGGGCCTGGATGATTCTTGCTGCCAGGACGTGGACAAGCAAGGGATCGATGCTGGTTTGTACGACTGGCTTTCATCAGGGACCGTTTCCAGGGAGTTGGTTTGACGTAGACTCTCCAAAGCTCTACAGTGTGGTCATGCAAAAGGCGACAAGGAAAATATGACTGGAACATTCCTGTGACGGTCACCGAGAAAGTAGTCTGCGCGTATGGAGACAGTTGTCCGAGGAGTGTTTTCAAAGTCTCTCGAGTTGCACTTGAAAGCAGTCCAGGGTTTTCTGTGCTACTTGCCATTGTATGTTGCCAGCTTGGAGGCTTCTCTATCGTGATGCAATGTCGCAAAAATAAC
>JAWQFJ010021634.1:45000-47500 GCA_034096865.1 Theodoxus fluviatilis
ATATTCAAGACTTTCAGGGGAATTGTTTTCACATCTATGATGCACCGGTTGCAACCCTTTTTTATTGTTAGTATTGCACATGTTGACCCGCAGAGGACCATTCTCAGTCTAAATCCAAATATATACTTTCCTATTACTTCGAGGTGTTCATAGATATCTGCATGAGCATAAGACAACCTACTGTTGTTTTGCCTGGTGGCTCAATTTGCGTCAATACGTGCGCAATCCACCGAGGTTTTCTGCCCTTGCAATCGCACCCACACGCAAGCACCAACTCATTCTAAGCTGCCTGCTTTTGCTACATGTGAAGGTCGATTTTCAAATGACTTAGAATACATGCTACTTATTCTGTTTTGCGTTGGACAATCGTAAAATTTGCATTTCCCTTAGGATAGAATAAATACATATCAATTCCAATCAAACTGTCCAAATACTTAAATCATGTAAAGAGTTGATTTTTCATAACAATGTTCTACAGGCTTCCATTTTGTTTTCAGCAACGGACACAACAACTCAACCAGTACCGGATAACAGAATTAATGGTGGATTTCATCTTGTCTGGAACTCTCAAGGCGACAATCCTTCTCTCCGTTGAGCTTCATAATCTCTTCATTGAGGACGCTGTCATTGTCTGAGTTCGCGCCCATGAAGTGGACATTACACATGCACACACACACCGCCCTCATTGCCCAGTGAGTCACGGTTACTAATGATTTTCGGCCATTCCTGGCTCCTCCTGCAGTTAGGTGGATCCCACAAGTGTTGCCCCTGAACCTCCATCCAGCACCCCTCCCCTCCCCTTCCACCCCACCCTTCCCTGGAGACCTGACGGACCGTTCCTACAACACCCCCCATCCCCACCCCCCGCTACCAGGAATCGGGTCACAGGACTGTTAGGGTTGTCCCTGAGCAGCACGCTGTGTTGGGTTCAAAAGGCCGTGGTCGCGGAAGTGACGTTTGGATGGCGGAAGTGACGTTTGGATGGCGGAAGTGACGTTTGGATGGATGTCTCAGGTTTGAAACGAGTGAATAGACGTTTTACTCCAGAGACGTTTCACCCTAATCACAAGGACTGCATCAAAAACGGGGTCAAGCACAGTCAGATCCCTCCAGATGCCACGCGACCGATGCATGTCCCGTGATGAGTTTGTTTGTCCACTGTTCCTACCTACCAAAATCGGTCAGCGCGTTAGATTTTTTTCCGCAGATCTACATGTCACACCATCAGAGGCGAAAGTGCAGTTCATCTCAGGCGAGGTCTCACGGGTGTTGTCAAAGGTGAACGCATCTCTCTCTCTCTCTCTCTCTCTCTCTCTCTCTCTGGCTCTCGTTTCCTCCAGCTCTCCTTCTCTCTAGCTGTCTCATTTACTACTCATTAATCAGTCACTCACACGCACCTGCACAGACACCCGGTGGCGCTCGCGCGCGCACACACACACACACACACACACACACACACACACACACACACACACACACACACAGACAAATACAAACACACACACACACAAACACACACACACACAAACACACACACACACACACGCGCGCGCGCGCACGCGTACACTTACACATGTTATACACACACATACACACACCACATTCATACATACAAAACAATAGCAAGCAAGCAGCACCGCAGTCCACACATAGTCTAGTGTTATGTGCCAATGTAAACCACAAGGACTTTACAGACATTTGAAGACAAAGGCGACTTACGTTATTTTCTTAGCAGAGGGGGATGCCTGTGATGCCTCTAGGTTTCCTGTTTGATGTCAGATGAAGGATTCGTCTTTCCAGCCAGGTTTTGCGCTGCAAGCCAGAGTCTGGAGGAAGAAGAAGAAAAAAAAATTGCTGAATAGATGCAGACAGATGACCTTTATGACATTTGACGCGGGAAAACACACTGAGTCTATCGCTGTATCAAAAGAAGTAATTTGCCCACGCAACCCATCGCTCTGCCCACGCTAGTCTAACCTTGCCGGCGTCTGGAATGAATTCTGCAACAGAGACTGTGCACGGACAACCTGGTGATGAGAGAAGGTCTGGATCGGCATTTGACTTGTTCTGGTCGACAGTGAATTGTGCATTGCGTAATTGGTTCGAACAACCCTATCAGAGATAGATGATTGCGGCCGTTGCTAGGTACAGAGCCATAACCATCCAGACCTCCTTTTCTGTCAGACTAACTCTGAAATTGCCCATCACCGGTTTTTTAATTTACTACATTTGACATTAAAGGAACACTCCGACCAGGTTCAACGTCGCCAGAGATTACTGGACTTCATCTACAATGATAACAATAACTGAAAGGACGATATATTTTCTCCAACTTTACTCATTGAAGAACTTGAAAGATATTTGCACGCAAGATTAATCGTGTGAGTATTCAGCTTGTCTACTCATCTAACCAGGAGTTTGCTGCAAACTGTTCAACGTTTTACGTCAATTTGGGTCACGGTTGCTGTCGGGACCGACATGAATAGAATTGCACGTGTAG
>JAWQFJ010021634.1:52500-56183 GCA_034096865.1 Theodoxus fluviatilis
TCCCAGGGTGGCCGTTTGGAAACGCCACAGGCGAACTTGCCGTGTGTACAGTGAGGCAGCTCTCCAGCGACTCTCTTGTACGTCAAACGCTACTATCCTCTCCTCGATCGAAGGAGCTGCTGCCTTCCTCCACTTAGATTCCCCTGTCCGAGTCTCAGCATCTACGGGTCTCTGTCGACTTCGATCTTCTTCTGGCCTTTATTTCGCCCTCCACCTCTCATCTTCTTCACTCCCCGATGATGGCCGTCTTCCCCGGCATCCTCCCATCTCTTCTGCCCTGTCCATTCTCTCGCCGCAAAACTTGAAGGAGTTACCGCTGCCCTGCACCCACCCCCATCCCCCACCCTCGCCCCCCACCTCTCTATCTGGATGCAGGAACACAACCCCGGCCTGCATTCTCTCCTCTTGGCGTGAAATCTACAACGCATCTACTCTCCCAACTTCACTCCCCCTTCCTCTCTCGACCCGTCACTCTACGTATCTACATTTTTCTGATGAGTTTGGACACTCACCCTTCAGCCTCTGCCGTCTGTCTCTGTTCCACTCCGATGCAGATGTGGCCATTCTGAAGGAGGGAATAAGCGACAAAGCGACAATACTAGAGACGATGACAGAGATACAAAAACCTCAATCGTGCGAAGTCATGATCAAACAGGCTTTAAAAGTGGTAAGAGTGAGGTAGCGGGATTTGGGGGGGGGGGGGGATGGGAGATTCGAGGCAAAGATAAATGTGTTCTCATAAAGAAGTAACGATGGGAGGAACGAAGAGACAGCTTCAAGAGTTGAATTTGTAAATGGAACAAGGTGGCGATGGGGAAATGGTGTCTGGGCACAATACAGTTCACTTCATCACATTGTGTCCAGTGGTACATGAGACAAGAACAATGATTTCTCGATGGTGTTATGCGGTTTTCCTCTCTCTGCGCTTCCAAGTCAAGCACAGCAGTTTTACTTACCTCTGCTACTACTGCTCTCTTACATGTAGCCTTGAGTTGCCCTCACCACGGCAGGACATATGAATTTACCCTCCTGTATGCTGCCTGAACACGGTGCGTTCTAGTAGCAAAAGAAAACGCAAGTGTTTCACCTGTAACACCATTCAGTGGCTCCACGCCAGTGCTAGCGTGTGCAAGAAACGACAACGTGATCTCCATCCAACCCAGAAACAGGCACACCCGCAGGAGGAGACAGAATAAATGGCTGCATGACATCGGATGAGTGGGAGAGAAGTAGGTACTTGAATGATGGAGAGAAATAACATGACAGCGGTAGGGCTACAGTGATGACGCATGAGTCCAGGTAACATCAAGTGCAAAGGACTCTCATTCACTGACAGCCACCACTCAGGTCTCAGTGGCCGATGGACACAAAACGTATGCAAAAAGGACACAGCGTACGAGCAAAATTTCGGGGGTAGCTCCATCCGGTTTCATCCGCTCCAAAAATGGACAAAATTGCCGAACATTTGCGAAAACAGAACGGAAAATAACGGAAGTGGGTAGTATGTGGCGGGGATGCTAAACGGATGTTCATAGGATGCCTAAAGGATGAAAGTGGATGACAGCTCCGAAGGGGTAACCGGGGATAATGGCGAAGCAAACGCATAGCGGAAAGAGCGGATGCATAGCGGATGAAGCGGATGCATCACGTACGCCTAACGGAAACAAAGGGGATGCCGCGCGGATGAATATCAGATACAAACCGTTCACTGCGCATGCGGGGGGTATGAATTGCGTCAGCTCCGTGGTTATAAAAGAATGCAACACGCACGCAGTCAGCATACAGCGGAAAGACGTGCTGGCGGCTACATCGATATATTTTATCAAAACCATGGTGCGTCAGTCAGGCAAGAAACAGAAGTCCCTGCCTACTCGTTCAAGCCCTGGCAAGGTGAAAAAGGCCAGAACCAGAACCCCACCCCCTGACACTGACTCTGATGGTGAAGCTGCTGCTGCTGTGGTGGACCAGCCCCAAAGCCTTCAAGTCCCTCAAAATCCTGCTGCTGAAGGTCCTTTTGTTCAAGAACCTAAAGGCCCTGATGCTCAAGCCCGAGAAGGCTCTGAACAAGGTACTGAAGGCCCTGATGTTCAAGCACATGAAGGCCCCGCTGAAGCCCGTGAAGGTACTGAACAAGCTCCAGTGAGAGGGATGAAGAGGCAAGGGAAGAAGAAGGGAGAGAGGAAACAGTACACTGTTTCCGAAGAGCATGAGGACGATGTGCTGGAATGGCTGAGGGAGAACGAGTACCTTTGGAGAAAGGGCCACAGACTGTATGGGGACACCAAGAAGAAACAGGCAGCTTGGAGAGACAAGGAAGAGAGCCTGGGGTACACTGCAGAAGTACTTCAAGGGTGGTGGAAGCACATGCACTCCTGGTATGGGAAGCTACACCTCAAGAAATCTGGGCAGGCCGCCGGCAAGCTCACTGACCGGGAGAAGTACGTCATGGCCAAATGCAGTTTCCTGGAGGGTGAGATCCGCCACCGAGGAGCAGCCCCGCTGATACCCCTCTCCCTCAGCCAGCCCACAGACAGCCAGGCATCTTCAAGCCAGGCGCCACCTGCCCTGTCCGGACTGGTGTCTTCAGAGGGCCCCCCCAGCAGAGACCCCCTCGACAGTTGAGGATGCTTTGGAAGCTGACGCCCTGCTCTCACAAATGGAGGAACAAGCGGCAGCCACCATAAGCCCAGCAACCCACACCTCCGGCTCCAGCACCAGCTCCAGAGGACGCAGGCAGAGAGGCAGACTGGAGGGCCAGGACGACAGTGTGCTGCTGGAGATCAGGGACACAATGAAGACCAGCACAGAACTTCTCTCTCAACTGGTCGACTTAGACAGGGCATCCTCGACCCGGAAGCCCTTTATCACCTACGTAAGCCAGACCCTGAGGGACCTGCCCGAGACCGAATACCAGATGATGAAGAAGAACATCACAGTACTTCTCCATAACCCTCAAGGCTCTACTGAAGCTCGTCCTCTCCAGTCCTGAGCTGCATCCCAGGTGACGTCACAGCCCTTCCACGGCGCAGCTATCAGATGGACTCTTTGATCATCCATGGTGGAGAACAATTGATGATGCTGAAGACCAAGACCGAGGGGGATGAGATCTGTACACCACAGCTGCCCGACTCATACTGAGATCCAGATGATTTTCTCCTCCATTTTATACAAAATATCGGGAGTCCGCAAATTATCCTTCTACATACTCTGGACATCCTAAATATACGAGATACATCCCAGATACAAACGCTGTGTCTGTTTAGAATACTTTATATACGAGATGCATACGCTTACATCCTTTCTATTTTCGTGCTACTAACAATGTATAGACCTTCCATGTACCTTATCTTTCCTTTCTCTTTCCGTTTTCACTTGCAGCGGATGCGAGTCGCGAGGATCCCCAGAGGATGCAGAGAGGTTACAGCGGACGTTTAACGGATGTTTACGAACATAGTACGTTTGCTGCTCGTATGTGTCGCGGATTTACATCGTGCGTTCATCCGTTCTAAAAGTTTTGTGCAGCTCAAAACATTTTGCGCGGATGAAATCACAGTGGACGGATGCTCAATGGATAGAGCGTATGAAACACGAATGCAATGAGTACACAACGGATGCATAGCGGTTTCCAACGGATGGCAAGATTATTTTTACGTTTTACATCCTCTTTGCATCCGCAAGTGCAC
>JAWQFJ010021635.1:5000-10134 GCA_034096865.1 Theodoxus fluviatilis
GTCTTTCATGTGTATCTGCATTTAATTAATTCATTCGAAGATTGAAAGAAAATGGCGCGTTACTTTCGTAATCAATGACACTTTCAGTGTAATGAAGTAAGAATTCATAGTCGATCAATTTGCTTACATAGGCCTATGCCAGACCAGTGCGGGAATGTGCGCGTGATTTTTCAGTATTGCCGTTGGTTTTATTGCAAAAGGTTATGTGCTGTACTTGTCCTCGAGAAGTATTCTTCAGAATGACAAATTATTATAATAAGTTAGTGAGTTTTCATCGGAGAGCGAACAGCGTAGCTATTGTAAAATAGCTGCTCACCGGAGGTGATGTTTCCGCGAATCACTACCTCTCTCGCAATTCGGCGAAGATAATAATAATATTAATAATAATAATAATAATAATAATAATAATAATAATAATAATAATAATAATAATAATAATAATAATAATAATAATAATAAAGTTTATTTATACAGCGCATTTTCATTTACATGCTCAAAGCGCTTTACAGGCATGAAAGACATGAAACACAAATACTGCCAGACACAAGTAAAGCAAAATCAGGCACAGTACACATGCAATGCATAAGCACACAAGCAGGCCAAGTCCAAAGCAACACACCACAGCAACAACTCGACACAGGCGAAACCAATAAACCAATAAGACACGACACACGTACATGGCATCAACACACAAGCCAAATAATAACAGAACCAACCACAGGCCCCCATATAAAGCACGAAACGGATGAAAGCCCATCGCATATGGCACAAATTCGAAGAAAGAGAACACTCCGTACAAGACGATGTAACTGAAACAATGAAGTCATACACACAAGGCACGATACACACGAGCAACCAGCAACGAACATGGCAATAGCACACAGGCAAACAATACCCGATGCAGGACAAACAATATAACGACATACGAAAGGAGCATGGAAGACATGAATTATATCAACAGCATATATGACCGCACACAACCAGCATTCTCAACGGAAACAATATCAACAGGATTCCCATATAACTATACACATAAAGCAGAGTACATAAACATGATCCGCAGAATGCACGACATCAGCACACAAACAATAATTAATGCGAGTCCATACAGACAGAATTGAATAACATGCAAGCCTGTACATAAAGCATGTATGGGGACACCCAAAACTAGCACATGAGTTGCAGTAAGCGTACAGGCATGGAATAGTCACCGAAGCCCAGTCCAAAAAGGGGGGGGGGGGGGGTAGTATTATGTATATGAAACTGAGAAGAGGTGCGTTTTCAGGCCTGTGCGGAAAGAGTCAGGCGAGGTAGAGTGACGAAGGCTGACAGGGAGAGAGTTCCAGACGAGAGGAGCAGAAAAAAAGAGCGTTCGCCAACAGATTTGGTGTTGACTCTTGGAGTGCAGAGAATAGAGGTGTCTGCCGAGGAGCGGAGTGTCCTGGCTGGTGTGGATGTCTGAATCATGTCTGTGAGGTATGCGGGTCCTGTATGCGTGAATGCACTAAAGGATAGGCATGCAATTTTATATTTGATGCGTGACTCGACCGGAAGCCAGTGCAGTGCTTGAAGGTGCTGGGAAATGTGATCAGACTTGCGGACTCTGAGGATCAGGCGTGCAGCGTTGCTCTGCAGTTTCTGTAACCTATTCAGGAGATACTGGGGACAGCCGTACAGCAGGGCATTACAATAGTCCAGTCGGGATAGAATGAACGCAGAGACAAGAGTTTGGGTCGCTTCTTGAGAAAGATAATGCCGTATGGAACTAATGCTACGAAGTTCGTGGTTGACAGCACGAATGATGCTTAGAACCTGCGCATGCATAGTCAGGTGGGAGTTCAGCGTAACGCCTAGGTTTTTGACGGAATCAGAGTAGGGGACAGTAGCATTGCAAATGGTGATGGATTCTGGGGACTGCATGGAGAAAGCTATGCGTGGAGAAGCAACGACCATAACCTCTGTTTTTTCATCATTCAGTTTTAAGTTATTAAATGTCATCCATGATTTTATGTCAAGGATACATTCTTGCATTGAATGCATGAGAGTATCGAAGTCCTGAGGATCAGCAGATTTCTGTAACTGCGTATCATCTGCATAGGAGTGATGAAGAACCGAGTGCGCTGCCATGACGTCCGCAAGGGGAGAGGTATATAAAGCAAACAAAACCGGTCCTAAGACCGAACCCTGGGGCACTCCATAGCGCAGCAGAGCAGGATCGGAGGTGCTGTTGTTGATGGAGACAGTCTGAGTACGGTTGGACAAGTAGGAAGAAAACCAGAGCAAGGCAGAATCACTAACGCCAAACACATGTTCCAAACGACTGAGGAGGAGACCATGATCAATAAAGCAGTTTCTGTACTATGTTCAGACCGATATGCAGATTGCAAAGGACTGAGGAGATGATTGGTTGCAAGGTGTGCAGAGAGCCGGGAGAAAACTATATTTTCTATCAACTTAGAGACAAACGAAAAGTTACTCACGGGACGGAAATTATTCAGCTCATTGCGATCGAGAGTAGGTTTCTTTAACAGTGGCGTAACAAAAGCAGCCTAGTGGACATCCGGGAAAATTCCAGAAGCAAGGGAGTCATTTACAATTTTTGTCAGGGTGTCAGGGGTCCCGTTAGATAGTGTCTTTGTCCAGACCAAGTTACTACTGCACTGCACGCCGAGCCATCGATGCAAGACAAAGACTATAAGCAAATTCAAGAAGTAACTCTGCAAATGTCGCATTCTCACATGCTCACTGATGTAAAAAAAAAATTGCAGTCACTAAATGAATGAGTTAAGAGAACCAATTGATTTCTTCGTGAGTAAGTTTGATTTAGAAAACTTATGGGAAAGTCACACAAGTACAATCTTTCATCACAAACACAGACGACAAAGGAAAAACGCCACTGACTCCACGAAAGGGAAGTCCGCAAGCAGCACTACACCCAAGCCAGGGAAAGGGAATGTGACAAAGGTTGCTGGAAAGACAGGGAAAGGGACTGTGACAAAGGTTACTGGAAGGACAGGGAAAGGGACTGTGACAAAGGTTGCTGGAAGGACAGGGAAAGGGACTGTGGCACAGGAAGGACAGGGAAAGGGAGTGTGGCAGCGGTTGCTGGAAGGACAGGGACTGTGGCACTGGAAGGACAGGGAAAGGTACTGTGGCACTGGACGGACAGGGAAAGGTACTGTGGCACTGGAATGACAGGGAAAGGTACTGTGGCACTGGAAGGACAGGGAAATGGACTGTGGCACAGATTACTGGAAGGACAGGGAAAGGGACTGTGGCACTGGAAGGACAAGAAAAGGGACTGTGGCACTGGAAGGACAGGGAAAGGGACTGTGGCACAGGTTACTGGAAGGACAGGGAAAGGGACTGTGGCACAGGTTACTGGAAGGACAGGGAAAGGGACTGTGGCACTGGTTACTGGAAGGACAGGGAAAGGGACTGTGGCACTGGAAGGACAGGGAAAGGGACTGTGGCACTGGAAGGACAGGGAAAGGGACTGTGGCACTGGAAGGACAGGGAAAGGGACTGTGGCACTGGAAGGACAGGGAAAGGGACTGTGGCACAGGTTACTGGAAGGACAGGGAAAGGGACTGTGGCACTGAAAGGACAGGGAAAGGGACTGTGGCACTGGAAGGACAGGGAAAGGGACTGTGACACTGAAAGGACAGGGAAAGGGACTGTGGCACAGGTTACTGGAAGGACAGGGAAAGGGACTGTGGCACAGGTTACTGGCAGGACAGGTACTGTGGCACAGATTATTGGAAGGACAGACACTGTGGCACTGGAAGGATAGGGAAAGGGACTGTGACACTGGAAGGACAGGGAAAGGGACTGTGGCACTGGAAGGACAGGGAAACGGACTGTGACACTGGAAGGACAGGGAAAGGGACTGTGGCACTGGAAGGACAGGGAAAGAGACTGTGACACTGGAAGGACAGGGAAAGGGACTGTGGCACTGGAAGGACAGGGAAACGGACTGTGGCACTGGAAGGACAGGGAAAGGGACTGTGGCACTGGAAGGACAGGGAAAAGGACTGTGGCACTGGAAGGACAGGGAAAGGGACTGTGGCACTGGAAGGACAGGGAAAGGGACTGTGGCACTGGAAGGACAGGGAAAGGGACTGTGGCACTGGAAGGACAGGGAAAGGGACTGTGGCACTGGAAGGACAGGGAAATGGACTGTGGCACTCGAAGGACAGGGAAAGGGACTGTGGCACTGGAAGGACAGGGAAAAGGACTGTGGCACTGGAAGGACAGGGAAAGGGACTGTGGCACAGGTTACTGGAAGGACAGGGAAAGGGACTGTGGCAGAGGTTACTGGAAGGACAGGGAAAGGGACTGAGACACAGGTTACTGGAAGGACAGGGAAATTGACTGTGGCACTGGAAGGACAGTGAAAGGGAATGTGGCACTGGAAGGACAGGGAAAGGGACTGTGGCACTGGAAGGACAGGGAAAGGGACTGTGGCACAGGTTACTGGAAGGACAGGGAAAGGGACTGTGGCACAGGTTACTGGAAGGACAGGGAAAGGGACTGTGACACAGGTTACTGGAAGGACAGGGAAAGGGACTGTGACACAGGTTACTGGAAGGACAGGGAAAGGGACTGTGGCACAGGTTACTGGAAGGACAGGGAAAGGGACTGTGGTACTGGAAGGACAGGGAAAGGGACTGTGACACTGGAAGGACAGGGAAAGGGACTGACACTGGAAGGACAGGGAAAGGGACTGTCACACTGGAAGGACAGGGAAAGGGACTGTGGCACTGGAAGGACAGGGAAAGGGACTGTGGCACTGGAAGGACAGGGAAAGGGACTGTGGCACTGGAAGGACAGAGAAAGGGACTGTGGCACAGGTTACTGGAAGGACAGGGAAAGGGACTGTGGCACTGGAAGGACAGGGAAAGGGACTGTGGCACTGGAAGGACAGGGAAAGGGACTGTGGCACTGGAAGGACAGAGAAAGGGACTGTGGCACAGGTTACTGGAAGGACAGGGAAAGGGACTGTGGCACTGGAAGGACAGGGAAAGGGACTGTGACACAGGTTACTGGAAGGACAGGGAAAGGGACTGTGGCACTGGAAGGACAAGGAAAGGGACTGTGGCACTGGAAGGACAGGGAAAGGGACTGTGACACT
>JAWQFJ010021637.1:7500-12070 GCA_034096865.1 Theodoxus fluviatilis
TGAGGATGTCAAACAGAGGAAGATCGCCCTTCTCTTGTTGTCATAGATTACAGTCTGACACCGGCCACTCTCCTCCATGTCCAACACAGGAAGCCTGATCACCTAAGCTCAAGGGCCAGTCTCTCATTAGCCCCCCCCCCCCCCCCCCCCCCCCTCCCCTTCCCCGATGCCCTCTGAGGAGTCCTGTTCCCCAGCTTTCCTCTGCAACCAGATCCAACAGAAGCCTGCTGCTGACTCATTTTCTGTTGCAATATTTGCATTAAAAAGCTGCACAGTTGTTCTCCCAATCAGTAGAAAATGCAGTTTTGGCATTCTGAGTACTGCAAATATGTCAGTGCAGTATAGCAAATCATAAAGTCAACTACATGTTCATATCCACACCAATCCCATACAGTTTGACTCATCAGCCTGTCATCACAGTGTTGTGATGAAGTTAAATATTAAAAAAGAAAAGAAAACAAACTGCTACAGGTGAACAACATATTTTCCCATCTTGGTCCCTGTGCATGAGTATATCTGTTTATTCATCCCTCCCTCCCTCCCTCTCTTTCACACACAAACACACACACATGCACATACATATGTTTACACAAACACACACACATGCACAATCACACATACACATAAGCACACACACACACATGCACACACACACACATGCACACACATATGCACACACACACATATACACACACACACACACATACACACACATACACACATGAAAACACACAAGACCAACTCAAGCAAAGCATAAAAATGACCCTGACCTTGTTTAGAGAGTCTGACCTCTGCCCTTGAGTTGTGACCTTCATGACCTTCAACCCCAATGACAGTGTACCCATAATTTCTGTGTAGAACTTGTCCCAAGTAGCCCTAGAGGAGACAAAAAATTCTGAGTAGCACAATCATCAATAAAAATAAAATATTACTCAGTCAAAACTTGAACATTACAACTCTAATTTCTCAGAAGTGTTGTTTTCCTAAAATGTTACCCTAATACAACAAGTGAAAAAAAATCAGCTTGATTCATAATAGGCATAATAATCCCTGATAATATTATGTGCAATCTGAGCACTCTATGAGCATCCTTGTGAGGGATGGAAAGTCAAAATATGAAAAGCAAATTCACTTTTACCCTAGACAAAATATTTCTTTAAAAAATAGAAAAAGTTGTGGTTATGGCGAGATGGCAAAAAAAGGGGGTCATTAGGTAGGTCTGACTTTTATTTCTTAAGGCCAGTTTGAGACAGTGCACATTGTGTGTGTGTGTGTGTGTGTGTGTATGTGTGTGTGTATGTGTGTGTGTATGTGTGTGTGTGTATGTGTGTGTGTGTGTATGTGTGTTTGTGTGTATCTGTGAGTGTATTTGTGTGAGTGTGTGTGTGTGTGTATGTGTGTGTGTATGTGTGTGTGTATGTGTGTGTGTATTTGTGTGAGTGTGTGTGTGTATGTGTGTGTGTATGTGTGTGTGTATGTGTGTGTGTATGTGTGTGTGTGTATTTGTGTATGTGTGTGTGTGTGTATGTGTGTTTGTGTGTATCTGTGAGTGTATTTGTGTGAGTGTGTGTGTGTGTGTATGTGTGTGTGTATGTGTGTGTGTATTTGTGTGAGTGTGTGTGTGTATGTGTGTGTGCGTGTGTGTGATTGTGTATGTGTGCGTCTTAAGAAATGTCATGTACACAGTAGATTCATTTGAGCTTTAGTCAACATTTCTTTTTCACTGAGAATGTTTTTTTTTTCTTACATGGAGCTCATAGAGAAGATGAGACAGCATGCATATTGTCATTAACTTTAGATTTGTTTCTCTCCATGATTGAAGAAAAGTTTAAAGAGCAGGAAAAAATAGGGTCAGTCAGGTATTTATAACCCCAGCTATTTTCACACACACACACACACACACACACACACACACACACACACACACACACACACACACAGAGGCGTACGTGCACACACATACACACAAACACACAGAGACATGCAGACACGCACACACTTGAGTGGTAGCAGGTATGTCCCAAGTATGATGGGACACTTCTAAATTACCACATCACAATAATCCCCCCCCCCTGTCACTCAACTGACCCAAAGCATTGTATTCAGGTTTTAAATAAATATGTAATATTATAATGTATATGTTGACAAAATGACAACTTTTCTTTGAACTATTAAAAAAAGAGTTCCTACCTATCAACCTTTTTTTTTGTAAATTTTTGTGTGTGTCTGAAACAAACAATTTGGGGTGGGAATGGTGGGTGGGGGGGTTGGGGGTAGGGGGCGGGGGGTGGGGGAGAGGGGAGTGTGTGTGTGTGTGTGTGTGTGTGTTTTAGGTAGGTAGGTATATTTGTCATGGTGCATCAGAAGGGACATTATCTATCTGTCCTTGCCAAATGACACGCACCAGGCCAGACCCGATGTCCAGAATGACGGTGCAGTCAGTCTGCCGTGCAGCGCGGTGCACCAGCGGCGCCATTCTGCAGACCTCGTGCAGTTTCTTGGGCGACATTCCGCGCTGCAGATCTTTGTCCACCGAGGCAGGCGGACACTCACAAGTCAGCTCTCGAGGCAGAGACAGTCTCTGAGCTTCCTGGAAGAACTGCTGCAGGTCCTCTGGAAGATTCTGTTGATGACAAAGCAGAAGAAAAGTTCAAGCAAACGAGAGAAATTTCTTAATGTACTGAAGCCGCGCCATGAGATGTCTCACTATGGGCACGGTCAGCATTAGCACCACAATGCTGCAAGTCTCATAATGTTGTATCAGATTTCCTTCTCTGCGGGGCTCGCTGTGGGCTGGGGGTAAGAATAGACCCACCATATCTCGCTGTGGGCTGGGGGTAAGAATAGACCCACCACATCTCCTTACATGCTTTGTAAAAGGCAAGAGACTCGGGAATCCGAAAATTGGCTTTCTCTTCTTATTCTACCAGCTCTGGTGGTTTTCCTGATCAACAATCTTTCATAGCCTACAAAGGATGGAAGACCAAAAAGTTTTGTTCATTCATTCATTCATTCATTCATTCATTCATTCATTCATTCATTCATTCATTCATTCATTCATTCATTCACTCACTCACTCTATGCCATGACTCACAGTAGGAAATTTAGATTTAGCATTATTCCAAGACTTCCTGCAATGCTACAGCAGAGCTGCCATTCATCCCCATTGAGTGCTATTGAGCACAGCAACGTCGGTGAGTTTTAGTAGAATATAAACATTCAGAAGAACAAAGCAGCGTTATGACTTGACTGAACATCAAGCCTGTTTCTTCTCTTTATTAATGAACCCTTTTAGCACCAATGAAAGGGGGGGGGGGGGGGGGGGGGCAGGGGGGAAGGGTAGATGATTTTGTCGGATTCTAATATACCTGAAAATGTCATAAATACAAAGGCTTTTCATTGAACTATTTTGTATACATGTATATGGGTTTTGCACATTTTAATTTAATAACATTTGTGGTAGAAGGTTGGTGTTTTGCGCATTAGTCCATTTGCTCATCCATTTGTATGTCCATCTGTCAGATTTTTGTAATTTATTATTGGGGGGGGGGGGGGAGGGGGATCCCATCATTGTCCATTATTGGTTGTTAGAACAGCAAAGTTATCACTTAAGGTTTTCATTTTATTTGTTTATTTTTTAATGCCTCTTGACAGGTCATTATGGGTGTGGAATTACTTCTCACAACAGAACTGAACTTGAAAATAAATTCTCTTGTGGTTTTCAGACTTCTCTAAACTAGTTCCTCAGTGTACTTATGAAAAAACATGAACAAATAAACATAAAACATGCATGTATGGTTCTCAGAGACACAGCTGTTCCTAGATCTAAGCATACAGCCAAAACTGTCTAATATTATTTCCTCTTCTTCTTCTTCTTCTTCTTCTTCTTCTTCTTCTTCTTCTTCTTCTTCTTCATAGTACTGTGGATACCCCGATGACACGAGGAAATTGTTCCACAATTTTTTGGTAGCCCTGAAGAGGGCCTTTTGGTAGCCC
Organism: Theodoxus fluviatilis; assembly: GCA_034096865.1. Classification (NCBI taxonomy): domain Eukaryota; kingdom Metazoa; phylum Mollusca; class Gastropoda; order Cycloneritida; family Neritidae; genus Theodoxus; species Theodoxus fluviatilis. The sequence continues at coordinate 11,497 of JAWQFJ010021637.1, forward strand.
TGAAGAGGGCCGTTTGGGGAGGAGTAGGGAAGGCGGGTGCTTAGTACTCCTGCAAGGTACCCGGTTTTACTCCTGGGTGGGGAGAAGCAATGCGAGTTAAGCATCTTGCTCAAGGATGCAACTCTGGGAACCGCGCAGCTTCGAACGCCATACCCACTGGCCGCAAGCGACTGTAGGTCCAGCGCGCTGACCACTCGGCTTTGGCCATAGTGCTCTTGGAGCCTGACCCAGCATGGACAAAACAATAGCAACTGTTGCCATAGCAACAGACTGATTGTGGAGAGACCTTTACAAATCGGCACAGCTTTGCAGAAGTAACGCCTGCTCTACCTGGACACCCAGCGAGGCCAAACTGCCCCCATCCCCATCCAGGTACGGAAGCTGGTTGAGCTGCTCACAGCTCAGTCCTGCCAAGGCTTGCAACCACTGAAAGAAGAAGAAAAGATGGTTGAGCTATGTAGAGGGACCCTTTGTCACTTTTGTATTCATAACTCTTTCACCTGACCTACTCCGGACAGCTATAGTTACATACACACTGCTTTCTTCTGTTTTCTAAAGAGCAGACATGAGCAGA
>JAWQFJ010021638.1:0-2500 GCA_034096865.1 Theodoxus fluviatilis
GATTTACTTTTACAACATAAAACAAATAAGTTTTTTTCTGGTGGCAACTTTGTGGTGGAGTTTTAAAAGAGTCAGCAGTTTCTACACTTGTTTGCACATCATTTCAAATACAGCATAAGGATAGAGTTGCTAAATGATCCCTTTATGTCAGGATCTACTGACTGCTAGGCTCTCAGTGTTATACCAATAGCATGGCCAAGGTTGGTCAAGCTGTCAGATGCTACCAATGGGGCAATGGGGCTGCCTCATGTCATTTCAGACCTTGCTTCTGTGCACTGGCAGAGAAATTAACAATAAAATTACGATTTTGATTTTTTTCTCCTTCTGTGATTAAATGCATTTATAAGTTAATTTCTATGTTTTCTATGAGATAAATCATACCAAAATGTGTGTTTTAGCTTGGGGCCTACACACCACACAACACATGGAGACAGTCACAGACCTACACACCACACAACACATAGAGACACACTCCTACACACCACACAACACATGGAGACAGACAGTCACAGAGTGAAATCTCGGCTTCTTTCTCTCCTCGGAAATAAACTCACTCTTGAATGCCCAGGAGGAACTTGCAAACTGAGGCCTTGCATCGTGAGCACATTCATCCATGTACGCCTGAAGTCAACTCTCAAGAACTGCACTGCCTCTTTCGCGCATAAACGCGAGAAGAACAGAAAAATCATCAAGCTTCGTAGTTTGTGAAGCTCAAGATTCCTTTCACTGTTGTACCTCAGGAGAAAATAATGTTGTTAAAAATGTTGAATTTGTTAAAAACTGTGATGACGAAGACAATGCAATGTGTGGAAAGACATTGGTATTCACTTTTCCTTACCCTGCCCTTCAATACCGCGAGTACAGCAGGATAGACATTGATCGAGTGCATTCTGGATTTGTCTGCATCCCTAGTTTCGGAAACCTACTCTCTTCCATAAGTTGAGGTAAGTGAATTCTTTGCAATTATCCTCTGCTGCATGCTTTATGTATCATGTAGTTTGCAGAATGAGGAAATGCAAGCCGCCAAAGGTTGCAGACTCCTACTCGTTGCTATTCTTGCTAGCGTCGAAAGACACGCGAACACGGAAAAGATAACTCTGTTTGACTCGATTTCGATTAGGCTACGCATTTCCCCTATTACATCAACTGATTTTGAGGGGGGGGGGGAGGTTTTCGAGTTTACAACCTAAATAAACCACTTTCTCTTCAAATCTCGATTCTGAAAATTTGACACATTCAATCGGACCTGACTTCCAGTACGTGTGCAAAATGTCATGGAAATCCGTCCAGTAGTTCTTGAGATATCAGCCGTTAAGTCGGGACTGAAACCCAGATGTGCAGATAAAATTACGTCACGGTATTGATGACGTCACACATTTGGCATTTCGCTGTTCCATCAATCGAGTATTTAGGGAGGTGCTTCCGAGTGTACGACCTTAAAGACCCACTTTCTGTTCAAACCACGATTCTGAACATTTGATACATTTAATCGGACCTAACTTCCAGTAAGTGTGCAAAATGTCAAGGAAATCCGTCCGGTAGTTTTGGAGAAATGAGCCATGAAGTCGGGACGGACAGACACACAGACAGACAGACAGATAAAGTCTGTAGGACCTCCAGTAAACCTGGAGGGATAAAGTCTGTAGGACCTCCAGTAAACCTGGAGGGATAAAAGCATTAGGGTCGAAAATCATTCATACACAATCTTTGGTGACGTTTTACCCAGTGGCAGAGGTCAACTTCCTGTCAAGGTCGCGCAGCAGCTAGAGCATCTCAGAAAGCGCTCTAACTGCTTCACTCTAGAGTGCGCCACTTGCTGTGCCTAGCAACGATGAAACTACAGAACCCGTAGCCCCCTTTGATTGGCTCATACTAAACAGAACTAATTGGAAGTCACTCCACGGACTTGCACGGTAAACATGCGTCGAACCATGGAGTTTACATACCATGGAAGTGGCAAATATGCCGATTGCTGTCAAATTTCGAAGAAATGAATGTTTTCATGCTCTCATCTCCGTGGTAGAGTGCATTGTATGTCTTAGTTTAATATATGTTGTAAACATCGGCATTTATACTCATGCGTGTAACAAAGTAGCAGACGACACACATTTTGGGATTCCCTTGACCTTCCTCTATGACTGGTGATGGTTATCTCCCTTTGGTTATTAATGGATTTTCGACCTTAATGCTTTTTTGAAGTTGTCTATTCGATCAAGACGGATATAATTGAACGTGAAATCATTTTGGGGATTCATGTATCCAAAGAGGGCCTCAAAAACCCTCTACTTTTAATGGTAACGTGTTTTTTAAGTAATTAAAGAAAAAGACCAACCAAAACTCCTGAGCCTGCTACATCGTAGCAGAGATGAAGCAGAGTGCAACAGAACGCAGGGTTACAGTTTTGTCACTTGATTCCATCTGTGAACTCTGCTATGGAGGATTTTGTCTCGTATTCGTCATGAATGCCTCAAGTCATGGATGTGCATTTCTACTCGTTGCA
>JAWQFJ010021638.1:7500-12500 GCA_034096865.1 Theodoxus fluviatilis
TAGGCCATAAAACTCCATTCACACTCATTCGTTCTCTCGGTTGCTTACTTTCGTACACACGCGCGCCCACACATGCATACACATACATATTCAGAGACGCATGCACGCGTGCACACGCACACACGCATGCACAACCACTCATGCAAACAATTCACACACACGTGCACGCATGCACACGCATGCACAAATACACACATACACACGCACATAGATACATAAACACACTCAAATACACACATACACACGCTCACTTTCACACACATAAACACTCACAAACACACATACACACGCACACCGATACACTCACGCGCACGCATACTAACGCACGCACGCACGCACACATGGACAAACACACACACGAACACGCACGCACACACACACGTACACACACACGCACGCACGCACGCACGCACGCACGTACGGACACGCGCACATACACATGGACACATACACATACACACGGACACACACACGGACACACACGGACACACCACCAGACCACGCTTTGTGGGGTAGAGAGCGCTTGAGGATGGGGTGACACTGAGCGGGTGGAGACAGTGGGGAGACTCCATGAAGGTTACCAGAAATCTTTTTTATTTTGACGAAATGTCTTTCGAAATAGTCCAATTGATGTCAGTTGTAAATTTCACGAAGAAGCTCTTTAAAATGTGTGTACGTGGGGAACACCCCCCACCCCACCCCTCGGTCAATGGAAGGATGGTGTTTTACGGCCTATCAGAATTTGTAGGCTATATGAGGCCAGCAAGCACGAAAATCACTAGAACAGTTTAGAGTAAATGCAAATCAAGTACCGTCGTCCCTAGTTATTTGCCTCTTACAAATCGTGTAGGGAGACACGGTGGGTCAATTCTTACCCCAAACCCACACGGGGACCCCCCAGTCGAAACAGCTCGTGTCCCATCCAATATTGAGAAACCACAGCGTTCCGTTCTCTTCCCACCGTAGAGAGCGTTTGTCCTCCTCGGATGAATTAAGAGTGGACAAAAGAATGGAGCTGTCGGAAATGCGACTCCGTTCAAAGCCACTAATTCAGCATGACCTCACCTTCCTCTTCATCACGAGAAACCTGCCCATGGGCAGGAAAGTTATTTTTTAGGACTTGGACGTCTCTCAAGCTTTTGCATGCACGGAAAGTAATCGAAATTGAGATTTTCGCCTCTTCATTTTCGCGTCTGATCGGTCAGAGTGGCACCCCTTTCTAACGGTCTCCTTTCCCCGCCTTCCTTCTGCGCCGCTGCGTACAGTCTTGCAGCGCTCTCCACCGCCCGTCTCCAGCAAGGGGAAAGCTCTATGAGATAGAGGATGCCTTTAAAATGCCTCCTGGTGGGATACCTTGTGGGATGGGGGTGAGAAGAGATGCTCTCTCACCACCACCCCCTCCGCCTCTCCCTCTCCCTACGCAATTCGTAAGAGGCGATGAATGTGGAAAATGGAGAATTGATTCGTTCTTAATGTAACCATCGCTGGTGTCTTTTGTGATTAGTGTCCTTACATAGCCTACACAGGCTTGTAGGCTGTAATATCTCATGGACCCAATCCAGTCCATCTAATTCCCACAGTGGCGCATATGAGCAGTGCTGTTTGGAGCCGCCAGTGGTGGAGCTACTGAATTTAGACCCTGAGAGTTCTATGACCACACGGTCCAGCTGATGAGGGGCATCTAGGGCAGCCGTCATATGGGATTTCCTTGCCTGTCGTTAGGCAAGATCGAAGGCCTAGATATTTGCACTGCAACAATGTAGTGCTGTTGTTTGTTCCCGCCGAGGAAAAATAGTTAATTTCCTGTTATTAAAAGGCGAATGCGTTCGCGCGCGCGTGCGTGTGTGTGTGTGTTTGTGCGTGCATGTGCGTGTGCGTGGTTGTGTGTGCGTGTTGTGTGGTATGTGTCTGTGAGTTTGAGAGAGGAGGAAGAGGGGGAGAGGGAGAGGGGGAGAGGGAGAGGGAATGGGAGGGACGGGGAGGGAGGGGAGGGAGGGGAGGGGAGGGGAGAGATGGGCGGGCTGGGGGGAGGACATGACGGATAGGTAGGGGTGCTATTAGGGAAGATGGGGATAAGAGTGTGGGTTAGAGGATGATGGGTTGTGGATGTGGAGAGAGTGCGGGTGAATGAAAAGCCATCAGAATTTGTAATCCTCGTTGCAATACAACATTGTTGTAAAGGGATTGGGAACATGGGATAAAGTAAATACTTTTTTCGACCCTCCAGGCGGAAGAAAATGTACACAGTTCCCGTTGTACGTTACGTACAGATATGATAAGGTGGACTTTAAAGTGTAATTGCGCAACGAAATGGTCTACCTTATACAAATGCATTCTCAACTAATTTTATGGCTTTTCATTCGTCTAGGTGAATTGGTGTTCGCTGAAGGCTGGGATGGATGGATGGATGGATGGATGCATGGATGGATGGATGCATGGATGGATGGATGGATGGATGGTGTTTTACGGCCTATCAGCCTTTGTAGGCTATGTAAGGCCACTAGGCACGAAAATCACTAGAGCAGTTTAGAGTAAACTCAAATCAACTCACTGCGTCCCTAGTCATTCGCCTCTTACGAATCGCGTAGGGAGACGCGGTGGGTCAATTCTTACCCCGAACCCACAGGGGATCAAGGCTGAGAATTCACCTGGCCTGAGCAATCTGAGAGTTGGTAGAAGGGTGGTAGAAGCTGTCTCCTTGGTCCTTGTAGAGTGTAGGCCTGGCAGATAAAATGGCAAAGACTCCTGCATTCCTCCTCTGGAACTGTTTGTGCTTCCAGTATGGAACTCTTGATGACTCACTGGTAGAAGCAATCTTTTGATCTACTTTATCTTTTTACCACAATACCTTTTGTTTCTATTGTATGTTTTCCGGAACTAATTTCCCGACGAAAGGTATGATAAAGTTGGTCTTTTGTATATGGGAGGTTGGAAAACAGATGTGCTTTGAAGAAAAAAAGCACAACTTGAACATCGTGTCGGTGATATACATCGTCGCTTGATATACAGCTTTGGCTGGTATACAGTGTCGGTTGAAATGCAGCGTTTTTGGTATACTCGTACATTACACAGGATTGGTTGATACCCACGTTTAGTTGCTCACGGGGTCGCTGATGTACAGGGTGGTGTGGACCAGGCAAACAGCACTTTGTCAGCCATGGGAGAGGCTCCCATCCTGACCAGGGGTCCAGCAGGTGAGGCAGGCCTCTGGCGGTTCTCTCCGAGTGAAGAACTTGTTTACACTGGGACTAATGTCATGTAATCATTTTAGACAGGTAAATGTCGCACTGGTTTAATGTAAAAGCTGCTATTATTAAAAGAGTCCATCAATCCACGATACTCTTAGGACGAAATGTGACCGAAAGAAATGTTTTGACGTAGCTCACGGAGAATTGGTGTAAATATGGATGAGATGTAACGGCAGCTCAAATTTATCTGGAATAGAGTTATACTTCTTCTAATGCATCAGAAATTTATTCACACAATGACAGACTTCATAAACATATCCATACAACCAGAGAAATCTTACATCTTTCAGTACTAATGTTGTCGGCGTTATGGTCTGTCGATTTTCCACGACAATGCCAGCACCACGGACGGTGAAACAGCCACCCCAACTCAAGACCCAAACCATTTCGGTACACTCCAGAGATTAAATACAATACATACAATAAACAAAACAAAACTCCCACACACAATACAGTACACCACAATAACATGCAAATATAATCTCTCTAGCGTGCCAGAATGGAGCTGAGCCTGTGGCTACGAGGGCGGACGACGGCTCACCAAATCAATGGGCGCTGCAATACTCCATTTTTGCGTGCTTGATTGCTGTCGAGGGACATCACACGTTATCCTCAAAATCTTCTACTCCCTCGTTACGCTCCCCATGTGGGTTCGTGGTCAGAATAGACCCACCGCGTCTCCCTACCACAGGGGCATTGGGGGGGGGGGAGAATAGACCCACCGTGTCTCCCTACGCGATTCGTAAGAGGCGCAGCCTTTGCTGGCTGATGGGCAGTGGGACTCGATTTAATGGAGTATGTCACTAGTTAGGTGAATTGTACTGACTTCACTGTTGCGGAGAGTTCTAAAAACTTGGTGGAAGTGGGTGTTTCTTAACGTTGTGGCCTTATATAGCCTACAAGGTTGATAGGCTATTAAGCTCCATCCATCTATCATCGTAAGAGGTGAATAACTAGGGACATCGTGACTTAATTTACGTTTACTCTAAACTGTTAGTGATTTTCGTGCTTAATGGCCTTACATAGCCTACAAAGGCTGACGGGCCGTAAAACACTATCTACCATCTACCTACCCTCGTTACGCTTCCTGTGGGTTGGGGGTCAGAATAGACCCACCGTGCCTCCCTACGCGTTTCTTAAGAGGCGAATAAAGGACATCCCGACTTCATCGTATTCTAACCAGTTCCAGTAATTTCGTGATCAATAGCCTCACATAGTCTACAAAGGCTGCTAGTCCGTAAAACATCGTTGTTTCATTCATTCGTTCGTTCCTTCATTCCTCTCCCCCTGTGGGTTCAGGGTAAGAATTGAACCACCTCGTCTCCCTACGCGATTCGTAACAGGCGAATGATTAGGGACACCGTGACTTGATTTGCGTTTTACTCTGTTCTAATGATTTTCGTGCTTATTGGCCTTACATTGCTTACAAAGGCTGAAAGGTAGATGGATGGTGTTTTATGGCCTATCCATCCTTCATTACTCCCTCGTTGGTTTTATGATCGGCGATACATATTTCCTAACAAACTGTGTCTCCCTGTGCGTGTGTGTGTGTGTGTGTGTGTGTGTGTGTGTGTGTGTGTGTGTGTGTGTGTGTGTGTGTGTGTGTGTGTGTGTAGAAATAACCCACTGCGTCTCCCTACGTGTTTCGTAAGAGGCGAATAACTAGGAAAAGCATGCCCTGACTTGTTCTCATTCAAACAAATTCTAACATGTTTCGTGATTAATGGACTTAAATAGCCTGCAAAGGCTGAT
>JAWQFJ010021638.1:17500-41288 GCA_034096865.1 Theodoxus fluviatilis
TACCCATCCACCCATCCACCCATCCATCCATCCATCCATCCATCCATCCATCCATCCATCCATCCATCCATCCATCTATTCATCCATCCATCCTTTCCATCCATCCACTACGCGATTCGTAAGAGGCGAATGAATAACTAGGGACACCGTGACTTGATTAGCGTTTACTCCAAACTGTTCTAAAGATTTTCGTGTTTAATGGCCTTACATAACCTTAAAAGGCTGATAGGCCGTAAAACACCAACCAACCAACCAAAATACACCAACCGTGTCTCCCTACGCTATTCGTAAAAGAAGAATAATTAGGGAAATGGAAACCTGATTTGTTCCTACTCTGAACAGCTCTAGTGATATTCGTGGTCAATGACTTGCATAGCCTTTAAACCCCGATAGGCCGTAAAACCTGATCAATCGTCAACCATGAATTGCTCCATGTCGATTCCTTACCCCAGGGTCTTTTTCTTCTTCTTGGTTGTCTCTCGGTCGTCGAGGAAGACGACTTGCTGTGCCATCATCTGTGGATGCTGTTACAAGTCGTCCTCTGAGTCTAGGGGTATGTTAATTAACCAATGGTTGGATGACTCCTGACTTGCACGCATAACAGTCACTGCCTTCATTCGCGCTGTCTCTTTCTCTCAAAACCAGAAGAAGAGGTCATGAGAAATCAATTAATAATGATTTAATCAAATAATGGCAAACTATGATATCTTCATGCACAATTCAAGCATGCACGAGCAGAATATTTAGTAATGGGCCAGCCTTAATTAATGAATGTTAAAGTTTATCCTCAGTTCCACTTGGATGACTTATCTCATGTGTCTATTGAAATCGCACACCAAATGTTCGTCGATGAAACAATGTTTCTATAACATGAGTTCACTGACTTTCAAGTCCAGAATTTGCAGGGGAAGGTAGAGGTTCACAGTTACCGCTGAAGGGATAGCGGCAGCAGCAGCACTGGTTGGCAGGCGTCTCTGATACGAGTTACAGGGACATAAATCGTCTCTGGTCACAGCAAAAGGGGTGACGGCGGCAGCGTTGATGGTCAGGCACCTCTGAGACAAGTTGAAGGGAATACGCTGTCTCAGCAGGGACTTCTGGGCGAGCCATGTGCTCTGCTTGTGTGTTCAGTCCGAAGTGAAGGGGCGACCGGTCCTCGTTGCTTTTGATGAACTCCAATGCTGAGGGGAAGAGCCACTCATGTTGCGACAAGTCGTGGTGACCTGTTGACCCCACCTCCAGATTGGGAGGCAGCTTCGGTCTCAGACTACAATCCAGAATTGTTGCCCACTCCTCCATAAATAAACTATTTCCTGGGAACTGATGTGATAGCTTCTCTGACAGGACGCTTTCTTATTGTCCGACATGCCATGCTTGGCTGCACGGAGATATTTAGGAAACCGTCACATAGGAATGTTTATTACCAAACTGCGGCGACCCCCTGGGTGGATTCACTGATGTGGCCGAGATAGCAATCACTGCCCTCTCTATTCATTCCCTCGATTCACTTGGCTGGATTCACAGATGGGGGACCATCACAATGCGCATATGGCTCCGAAGTCCAAACTCCGAGGCACACAGGCGGCTGCAGGTGGTTTTGATGCGTGTCCGGGACACTCCCCGCAGTGTGTTTTGTTTGCTTTGTGCACTAGCTGTAAGTGTTAAAATGGTCAGTTATTAATATAATCGGTGATTTTACTTGTCATGAAACTTTGTTTTGAGCTTTAATGCCATTTTCTTGTCATCATCTTATACGTCACATTACGCCGAATGCGGGCAAGTTGATCATGCACTCATCAACTCGATGATCTTGAATTTTCTGTCCTCGCCAGACCAGGGAAACAGAAATTGTCAATTTAAGCTAGAACTAAACAGTTACCTGCTGCCACACGTTCGAGCTTTTACATGAAACATTACATCACACTAGCTCGATCGCCGGCTGGCGTAGTGGCTACGGTTCGATCGCGTTCGTCTGCTAGGTACGTACGGTGTGGTTTGTTTACTTATCTTCTGTGAGTTTTGTGCTGAAATTATACGTTTACATAGTCTAATATGTCTATGTTTGATTAGTTTTTAATACAATTAATTTATTTGCATGCTTTAATGTCATCCTTTTGCCACGATATAGCGATCATTACTCCTCAGCACAGACCCGAAACATACCCTAACATATAGCACCGGAAGTTATGTAACCTATCCACATGGCTGCTGCTAATTACCTTATGACCCCTGGTGAACTCCTCTCCGGCCATTGGACAACGACAACCACGTGCAGAAACGGTTTAAAAGCGCCGAGTCAGCAAGCGCCGACACCGCAAAAACACCTAAAGGTGCTTCATGCCGAAGTGGATTTAAAGTAACAACACATGCCACAACATTTTTCTCTATACATTCATTAAAATTAAAAATAACAAACTGAGTCATGACAGAACTCCCCCCTAGGATTAGACTTTATCGTCTAAGTCTATAATCTTAGAACGACTCATTTAATTTTAAGGAATTTATAAGAGAGAAATGCCGACACCGCAAAACGCCTAAAGTTGGATCATGCCGAAGTGGACTTAAAGTAACAACACATGTCACAACATATTTTTCTCTATAAATTCCTTAAAATTGAAAAATAACAAACTGAGTCGTGACACCAAACTTATTCTTAGGGTCTGACATGACACTTCAACCTGTGTTTTCGGGATGTATAAAGACACTATGGTACTCCGTAATTCGACTGATACTCGTGGAGGCAGCATTGCAGCAAGTGAGGTCAGGGAAGTTGCTACTCCAGTATGGAGATAATACGGTATATTCTCCACTTAGTCCTCATCAACCTCTTGTGGGTTGTGGTATGGAGAGGCCCATCGCGTTTCCTGGCGCGATTCGCACAAGGCGAATGACTAGGGAAGTCTTCTCTTGGTCCTAAACGGACCATCTGGGGTGATTTTCGCTATCAATGGCCTTATATAACATACAACGTCTAAAAGCCCGGAAAACCTTATCAATCAAATGAATAATAATGATCATCAATGTTTTACATGTTCGTGCCCACTTAGAGGAGGAGCAGGAAGAGGATGAGGAAGGTTGGAGGAAGAGGAAGACAAAGGAGGAAGAGGAGCGGGGGGAGCCGGAGCAGGAGGAGCAGCGACAGAAATGGGGAAAGAAGTGAAAGGTTTGGGGGAGGGGAGCTGCGTTCTAAGGGAAGCAACTTCTGTTTTACGTCAGCTGGCAGAGTTCTGTTTTCCTTGGTCTGTCAGGCTTGGCATTGAGAGCAAATTGGAGAAATTGCACCCAAAAAACTTTGTTGCTGTGATGATATATTAGGTAGTCGTTGTGGCTTTATGCGTGTATATTCAGTGTGCGATACCGTCATATATTCGTATATTCCATGCTTAAAAGTGATAGATGATCTGCTGCACTATTCATCGAATTCTGCATTCCTTGCAGAATCGGGATAGAGTTGCCTCCCTTCCATCACAAACGCGCGTGTAGCCCTGCTCATGATAGCTGCCAGGCGAAAGACCAGAGGGGAGTTCAGAAGGCGCAGTGCTTCAAAGCGCTTAGCGCTGCATGTGATTCACTCCTGAACGGCCAATTTGGGGCGTGCTTCACTCAGCGCTGAGCAGCGCTGTGAATCACCAATCCGACGTGCAGCAGGATGATTTTGCATCATTTCAAAATGGCGTCTTCGATCCCGCACTGGCCGTCGACGCGTAAAATAACCCTCAGAAACATCATTTTGGGACTGGAACGGGCTTTATTTGCCCCAAGCGCCCTGTATGCGCGAGTAATGGCAAGTAAGGATGACACCGTAGTGGACTTTATTCATGCAGAATACATGTAAACGTGCATAAACGATGTCTGTGGCAAAGAAAATACTTTCTTCGCGTCTTATCAACACAACATGGGGCGCAGAAGATTTACCTCCCCTTTAACAAGTGAAGCGCTGCACAAAATCTGGGGCGTTCAGGAGTGGCATGAAGCGCTCAATTGCCAACATGAAGCGCTCAATCAGCGCTGAGTACTTCTGAACAAGCCTCAGGGGCGCGTTTGGCCCAAAGTCTCGAGAGTATCGCGAGGGCTAGGCGTTTCCTGCATTCCTCGCTCATAAGGACGCACTCGCCGTACAGGCGAGAGGCCGGGGAGGTCCAGAGCTCCCTCATGCTTCCCGCTGCAGTGACCCGGATGAGCCAAAATGGCGGAGACAGTGCGAGTTGCGCTGGTGTTCGGAGATTACAGTGCCTGTAATGTGCGCGCGTGTGTGGTGTGTGCGCGTGTGTGTGTGGGGTTTGGGGGTGTGCGCGCGTGTTTGTGGGTGTGTGTGTGGGGAGGTGTGCGCGTGTGTGTTGGGGGGGGGGGGGGGTGAGGGTGAATGTGTGTTGGGGGGGTGGGGGGTGTGAATGTGTGTTGGGGCGTGGGGGGTGGGGGTGAATGTGTGTGTGGGGGGTTGGAGGTGGGGGTGAATGTGTGTGGGGGTGGGTGGGTGGGGGTGAATGTGTGTGTTGGAGGTGGGAGGGGGGATGTGAATGTGTGTGTTGGGGGGGGGGGGGAGGGGTGAATGTGGGTATTGGGGGTGGGTGGGGGTGTGAATGTGTGTGTTGGGGGGTGGGTGGGTGGGGGTGAATGTGTCTGTTGCGGGGGTGGGGTGGGGGAGAATGTGGGTCTTGATGGGGTGGGGTGGGTGTGAATGTGTGTGTTGGGTGGGGTGGGGAGGGGGTGAATGTGGGTGTTGGGTGGGGTGGGGTGGGGGTGAATGTGTGTATTGGGGGGGTAGGTGGGGGTGAATGTGTGTGTTGGGGGGTGGGTGGGTGGGGGTGAATGTGTGTGTTGCGGGGGTGGTGTGGGGGTGAATGTGTGTGTTGGGTGGGGTGGGGTGGGGGTGAATGTGTGTATTGGGGGGTGGGTAGGGGTGAATGTGTGTGTTGGGTGGGTAGGTGGGGGTGAATGTGTGTTGGGGGGGTGGGGTGGGGGTGAATGTGTGTGTTGATGGGGTGGGGTGGGGGTGAATGTGTGTGTTGGGTGGGGTGGGGTGGGGGTGAATGTGTGTATTGGGGGGTGGGTAGGGGTGAATGTGTGTGTTGGGGGGGTAGGTGGGGGTGAATGTGTGTGTTGATGGGGTGGGGTGGGGGTGAATGTGTGTGTTGGGTGGGGTGGGGTGGGGGTGAATGTGTGTATTGGGGGGTGGGTAGGGGTGAATGTGTGTGTTGGGGGGGTAGGTGGGGGTGAATGTGTGTGTTGGGGGGTTGGTGGGTGGGGGTGAATGTGTGTGTTGCGGGGGTGGGGTGGGGGTGAATGTGTGTGTTGGGTGGGGTGGGGTGGGGGTGAATGTGTGTATTGGGGGGTGGGTAGGGGTGAATGTGTGTGTTGGGGGGGTAGGTGGGGATGAATGTGTGTTGGGGGGGTGGGGTGGGGGTGAATGTGTGTGTTGATGGGGTGGTGTGGGGGTGAATGTGTGTGTTGGGTGGGGTAGGGTGGGGGTGAATGTGTGTATTGGGGGGTGGGTAGGGGTGAATGTGGGTGTTGGGGGGTAGGTGGGGGTGAATGTGTGTGTTGATGGGGTGGGGGGGGGGTGAAGGTGTGGGTTGGGTGGGGTGGGGTGGGGGTGAATGTGTGTATTGGGGGGTGGGTAGGGGTGAATGTGTGTGTTGGGGGGGTAGGTGGGGGTGAATGTGTGTTGGGGGGGTGGGGTGGGGGTGAATGTGTGTGTTGAGGGGGTGAATGTGTGTTGGGTGGGATGGGGTGGGGGTGAATGTGTGTGTTGGGGGGGTATGGGTGGGGGTGAATGTATGTTGGTGGTGCGGGGGGGGGGGGGGGGGGGTTGAATGTGTGTGTTGGGGGTGGGTAGGTGGGGGTTGTCAATGTGTGTGTTGGGGTTGGGGTGTACGCGTGTGTTGGGGAGGTGTGGGCGGCGGGTGAATGTGCTGTGTGTGTGTGTGGGGGGGGGGGGGTGAATGTGTGTGTGTGTGTGTGGGTGGATGAGTGGGTGAATGTGTGTGTGGAGTGGGTGGGTGGGGGTGAATGTGTTTGTGGGGGTGGGGTGGGGTTGAATGTGTGTGTGGGGGGGTGGGGGGTGGGGGTGAATGTGTGTGTGTGTGTGGGTATGAGGGTGAATGTATGTTTGTGGGGGTGGGTGGGGTTTGGGTGAATGTGTATGTGGGGGGGGGGGGGGGATGGGGGTGAATGTGTGTGTGTGTGTGTGTGGGGATTGAATGTGTGTGTGGGGGTGGAGGTGGTGGGGGTGAATATGTGTGTGGGTGGGGTGGTGGGAGTGAATGTGTGTGTGTGGGGGTGGGGGTGAATGTGTGTGTGCGTGTGTGTGTGGGTGGGTGGGGTGAATGTGTGTGTGTGTGGGTGGGTGGGGGTGAATGTGTGTGTGGGGGTTGGGGTGGGGTGGGGGTGAATGTGTGTGGGGTGGTGGTGGATGTGAATGTGTGTATGTGCGAGTGGGGGTCGTGGGGCTGAATGTGTGTGTGGGGGTGGGGGTGGGGGGGTGGGGGTGAATGTGTGTGTGCGTGTGTGGTCTGATTGAATGTTTGTGTGGGTGTGGGTGTGGTGGGGGTGAATATGTGTGGGGTGGGGGGGGTGGGGGGGGGGGTGAATGTGTGTGTGGGGGTGGGGGTGGGGGTGAATAAATAAAGGTGTGGTTTTTTATAGCGACTTACACCCTTTGTCAGGGTCTCAAATGTGTGTGTGGGGTGGGTGGGGGTGAATGTGTGCGTGTGGGGGTGGGGTGGGGGTGAATGTGTGTGTGGGGGGGTGAGGTGGGGTGGGGGTGAATGTGTGTGTGGGGGGGTGGCGGGGGTGAATGTGTGTGTGCGAGTGGGGGTCGTGGGGCTGAATGCGTGTGTGTGGGGGTGGGGGTGAATGTGTGTGTGGGGGTGGGGTGGGGGTGAATGCGTGTGTGGGGGGGTGGGGTGGGGTGGGGGTAAATGTGTGTGTGTGTGCGAGTGGGGGTGGGGGTGAATGTGTGTGTGTGCGAGTGGGGGTCGTGGGGCTGAATGTGTGTGCGTGGGGGTGACTGTGTGTGTGTGGGTGGGTGGGGGGTGGGGGTGAATGTGTGTGTGTGTGAGTGGGTGGGGGTGGGGGTGAATGTGTGTGTGTGTGGTAGGGGTGGGGGTCAATGAGTGTGTAGGGGTGGTGGGGGTGGGGGTGGGGGTGGGGGTGGGGGTGAATGCCTGTGTGGGGGGGTGGGGGTGGGAGTGAATGTGTGTGTGTGTGGGGGGGGTGAAAGTGGGTGGGTGGGTGGGGTGGGGGGGTGGGGGGTGAATGTGTGTGTGTGTGTGTGTGTGTGTGTGTGCTCATCCTTCCTGACTTTCTTGACTAGGCGAGCGGCTGAACGTTGAATACTATGCAGTCTCTTGATCGCAGTGGACGGGAGTCCATGATACATACTTTTCTAGGCAACTCCCTCGTTGTCATTGTCGTTGTCTAAACCCACGATGCTTAACTTTGCCTTCACTCGACCCACTGCTTTCTCGTGAGCTGCGGCGTTGGTTACTCATCAACAAGTCCATGTGCTCGTGTAAAGGCCTCGGTAATCACCTTCGATAACATCATTAGTTCGCTGAATGTGTTTACATTCACTTATGCTTCGTTGATTACGTTTCTGGTGCGCATGGCGTTGATATTTGCATTGTTTGGGAATTGACTGCCTAAACTGGATCGAAGTCTCGCGCTAGAGACGTGGCTTGTGCAGTTCTCGTAGCATGAGGGGTCGCTAATATGGATGAAAGAAGGACCGCCGGTGGTAACACTATTAGGACCGATTTTCCTGCGGTAGAAACTGAAGAACCTGGTTAGGAACTTGTGCCCAGCTTGCTCGAAGGTCGTTTTCAAGGTGCGAAAGGCAACAACGCCTTTAGCGTACAGCGTGCGCAATTATGTCGGTCAGGTAGAAGGCTCTTTATCGCCATCAGCGTACTTTCGCGTCATATTCCGATCCCTAGTTTAGACCTAACGGCACGAGCTGCTTGAAAACAAAAGCACGTAGTTTCATGATTGGCTGGTCGGTTCGTGACTTTTTTAACTTATAGAGGTTCGAACATGGAGCTAAAGGTCTTATTACATAGAGGTTGTTTGAAATTGCTTCTGTCCGTTACGTAGATATTGGTTAAAGAGATATTAAGAAAACTGCGGGGTATTATCTGTACTGTTGCCTCTAATGATTTACACTCGTTATGAATAATTAATTGATAATGACACAAAAAACACAACCCTTATGATGTAAATGTCACATGTGTATGCTTTCTTTCTGGTTAACAGACATCAAATACGATACGTCTGATGTGACTGTGTGCTTAGGTTTACGATAATTCTTAACAATGGCTTCAGAAGTGTCTCTTAAGTTGACTACAAAGATTGTAATTAATATACGCTGCAACTTTTCACCTGTCTCAAACCGATCTGCATTTTGATTTTCCTCAATATACTTCCCCCCTGTGAGTTGGGGAGGAGAATGGGCCCACCGTATCCTCCTGAGCGATTCGTAAGAGGCTAATAACAAGGGACATCGTGACTTGAGGGACATCGTGACTTGTTTTGCTCTGACTCCAAATTATTCAGGTGATATTTTATGGTCAACGGCCTTACATAACCTGCAAAGGTTGAAAAACCGTGAAACTGCATTAATCCATCTTTCATACATCCATTCTCAAAATACCACCTAACCTACTTTGCAGTGGCATTTGACAACATGCCGAAATATACAACACATGCCAAGAGGAGTTTCCATTTAGATGCAGATTCATTGCAGCATCAATGAATAATCACCCATGCAAATAATTCCCTGTCTTCATATCTACCAGGTTTTTTTCTCCTGGGTTGAGAGACGTTATGCAATTGTGTCCTTTGACAGAGTGCATGGAATCTCAGATATGTGTAGTTTTACACTGCTACTCTTCCCTGCAACTGCAGGTCAATGGTATTGCTGCTGCAATCAGCATCTGGAGAAAGCTATTGCAGTGCACAATGTTTTGTCAACGCTTATCAGAGCCATAATGTAAATCTCTTTTTATACCAACAACAAAGCAAAGCTCATGTACAAACTTGTAACAGTTATTCTTTGAACGATTGTATGTAATCGGTCATCTAAGATCATAAATATGTTACTTTGCTGTTGGAGCGAAATTGGAATGACTGAACAGTATCTACCTTACGCTGGGGCAAATCATGTTGAAGTCTTCAATGTTCTGAATGGGAAGGGCAAGTCCGGTGGTAAATAAGAATGTTAGTTTCACTTGTAGTGACTCGAAGTTGTACATAATATGTGGCGATTCTGACTTAAACGAATTTTGGAGCTAACATACCCATACTAGTTCATAGTTCACGTAAAACGAATGATCGCATACGAATTGTTGCACCAGTGTCGCTACCACAGTCAGCCGTTTTGGTTGGACGGCAATAGCACACATGTATATATCTTACACCATGTTCCCCTGTCTAGGGCTTAAACCAGGATGGTAAATTGTTCAGTGAATGGGAGGTTATATGCAATAAAAATCAGCTGTGATCAACAACAGGCTGTGGGTGCTGAAACTCTAATTCTTACGGATTAACACCGATTCACCAAATGTTTAGCCCAGCATAATTGACAACGTCGGTCTCATCAGGAACAATATTGCGAAAATTCAAAAGTTCAAATGGCATTAAATTGTCCATGTAACACGAACTTAAACATAAGTCATCGTATTTTAAGATGTTACATCTGAAATTCGTCCATATTCGGTTTACATGCTGCGTACATATCGATACTTTTTGAGTCTGAACAATAATTGAAAATTAATCGTAGTCATCACATTTTCCCGGCGTGATAAACTTCTGGGTGGATTTGGGAAGGAAACGGGGACGTTGTGTGCTGTAGGCTTTCTCTGTAAAATTGTCAACATTTATAAAGTGGTGAAATAGGCGTCATTCAAAAAGTTGTCGAGTAATGTGCTCGTCCTGACGTTTTGGAACAATAAAAATCTGGCTTATTCAGTTTCCTTTTAATACGGTGTGAGACCGTGGCCTCACAATGCTGCAAAAATGGGAAAATTACAACAGCACATGTTTGTACATTTATTTCGATTTCAATCGCAAATGGTCGCAATACAATGTCACTATCGATTATCACAACACAAAATACTGTACAAATAGGTGATATATTACAAACAATATCTCCTGGTGAATGCGACTTGTTTCATAAAACGACAAATTTATTTATCACGCATTCACGTATCACAATACATTTAATGCTGTTAACAGCCTGTTGCTCGTATAGCAACAAATTACTTGTAGCTTGACTGAACTACAATATTTAAGTTTCAATCAATTTGGCATCACAACGCACGTGAAAATCAATAAATTAGATGTTGCAATGCAATCGATTGATGGGACAAGATTCACCAGACATACAAACATTCAGACCACACTTTGCCTTTTCAAAAGTAAACTTATAGACGTCTTATTTCTATGTACAGGATTCATATGATGTTGCTCTTTTGATTCAACATTATAAACGTGACAAAGTACGAAGAGGATAAAGCACATTGTAATACGACGAGGGCAAAAATCATGGACGTAATCTCACTTTCGGGCGTTAATGTTTCAATGCAAATGGACCACGGTTTATAGCATGGTCCAATTAGACAAGCGGCAGTCATATACGCAATGGAGGTAACTGCTATTCAGAAATAAATACTTTTTTTTGCTTCCCCACTAATGTACCACAAATCTCAGAATCCACGACATATTGTCCGATATTTACGATAATACTATATCCTCCAAATTGTCAAATGAGAAGGATGAGTTTTATGCGAATAGCTTCGGATATTCAATTTAGCACAACCAAGGAATCGCAACATTTTACCCTGTTGTGAACTTCGCACACATGGGTTCCAACTCGCACAATATTCAATCTAACATCCGGGCACAGTGCTGCTATGATGTCCATTCTCCCAGAGTGGAAACACAAAATCGACTGTCAGACTTGCGCAGTGCAGGGACAACATTTCGTCCGCTTAGTGTGCAGCTGCTCGATTTCCGAAAAAGCCGCAGGGTCCGCCTTAAAGATAACGTAATAGATAGGGCGGCTATGTCAGTATCTCGAGTAATTCGTAACCATGTATAGGCGCCGTAAAAGTAAATTGGTCTCGCCATGTCGACAGTTCCTGCGTCAACTCTCCAGAGGCCCCGCCTCTTTTCACTACGTTCACGCCACAACCACAGATAGACGCTATAAGCTAGCACTCTCGGAGCGCGGCCAGATGTTCTCCTCTGCTATGGAAGGCTTGGACCCACTCCTAGACGGGGAGGAGAACGGCGAAGGGAAAGGTGAGGGGTTGGGCAGAGTCTTGATATGAGCCGGAGAGGGGTGCGGGGAAGACGAAGGGAAGGGGGAGTTTATAGGAGAAGGGTAGGGGGATGATGGGAACTGCGACGTGGAGGTGGGGTCTCGGGCCGTGATGCCCTCGTCGCAGGAGGAGGAGTCTTCCAGGCTGTCGGGGAGGGGCGAGCGGTCCACGGAGGGTACGCTCTCCTCCCCAACCCCACCCCGCGGGGCCGTGCCGTTCTGGGCCGCGGTGCCAGAGGGCAGGGAGAGAGGCAGAGGCAGGGGGAGGGGAAGGGCAGGTCCCAGAGGGTTGGACACGAAGAGCGAGCGCGCCTTGCTCAGGCCCGACCCCGAGGCCGAGCCAGCCTGGCGGACGTTCTTGTGGGGCTGGAATAGCACGATGTAGACCTTCGGGGCGAACAGACAGAAGAGAGCCACTGTCGGGCTGATGGCTACGCACAGGCTCAGTGACGTCACCTCAATCTGTAGAATAAAGTCGGTGTGTAAATGACGTGTTAGTCTTGTCGGCAAGTGCACGATGAATGACGAGAAAGGTTAAAATATAGAATGGCCTCTACGTCTGATATAAACAGAGCCAGAATCTAAACTAGGTCATACGAATTTATCTGTGTCTACCGCCTGTGTCTGAAACGCAGAATCCAGCATGTTTAACAGTTTTATACTACTTGGATTTCATCAACTGTGTGAATTTCACGATGTGTCTATTATGTGCAGTGATGGAAACCAAGTTCATGTTCAGTCAAGACCATTAAGTCAGATTTGATGGTGATACTTTTAAAATTGTAACCCACATAAGAATCTCCGGCTGATATCGTTAGCCTACACGGCAATATTGATCTTTAGAGTTGTAAATGAAACATGAAACATTTGTACAGCGCTGGTATCAGCAGAACTGCTGTTCTCTGGCCCTACAAATATGAATGTCTTGCAAAAATAATTTCCAGAACTATATCAACACTTCATTCCAAATCAAATGCCATAACTTTTAGTTTCAAAATCCTCTGTAAGGGATTAGTCGGCCGTTTATAATTTCTGCATTATGATATTCAACGACAGCATGAAGGAAAAAGTTTGCGTTTGAGAAATGTCAAAGTCAGACTTGTCACTTAATTGTCATGCTACACTTGTGAATGGGCCCTCGAGACCAAAGATGCATACTTTGAGATCATAAAGTATTCATAAGTGCAGCAAAACATTATGTGCTTTTAAAAATAACCTTTGACGCTCACCTTGAAGTCGTGGTTGGCTGTAAAGTAGATGGGAATGAACGCCAGCCAGACGATGCAGGTGGAATACATGGTGAAGGCGATGTACTTGGCCTCATTGAAGTTCTGGGGGATTTTGCGCGTCTTGAAAGCGTAGACGGTGCAGAGCACGATGAGGCAGATGTTGTAGGAGAGGGAGCAGATGGTGCCAACTTGACTGGCGCGGCATTTGAGTGCCAGAAAATCGCGTTGCTGGGCCACGTGCTGTGTAGAGGGCTTCTCGAATCCCAGCCACGTAATCCCGATGATCACCTGGAGAAATATATCACTGAATGACAGAAACTATGCAGGACTTTTAGCATGCAAGAATCAAAGAACACGTGAACTGTGCAGGTTTGAACGTCACAGGTAGTTAAAAAAAAACAACATTTTTCTTCTTACGGGTAATGCCAGCATTTCTTGTATTTCATATGCCTATAATGAAAGTGAAAGCCTTTGGAACTTCAATGCGCTTTAGGCCTCAAAACCGCTTCGACCTATGTTTGAAGGTGACGTACCTCCCACTAAAGTGGAGACCAATGTTAATGCACTGGCTGGCATTAAAGTCATGGCATGCGGAACAAGCTACAGCGTTGTAGCGACTAAACGAGTAAAGTCAGGTAAGGATCTTACGTCAGCAGACAACAAAATAAAACTAAACAAGTAAATATTTCGGTTTAAATGTCAAAAATGCATGTCAAAAGGATAGATCCCAACGAAAACCGTGAATGTGGGTGAAGAAAAAGGTCTCAAAGACTGGCAGGATTTTAGGTTTATGTGGAGATGCATGAAATATCATTACTCAGCAAATATTCCTTTTTACTTAAAAAGTTTGGAAGTGTCATACTATAGAGCTGGTCATTCGCGTCTTATGAATCTCAAGTCTGGCGACGCAGCGCGTCTAAAATTGCCCCAACCCTCCCACAGGGTATTACGGAAAGCAGTAAAACAGGAAGATGCTTCAGTGTTTAAGCGCACCTTTTGTGGACTTAAGCTATTTTACGAAAGAGAATAATTATGCGCTGACGGGTCAATTCCAACGCGTAGTATTCAACTGTGACAGCGGTCTTTTCCTCTCATACGCAATCCCCCTGTGGGTTGGGGGTGAGAATAGACCCCCTGTGGATTCGGGGTAAGAATTGACCCACCGCGTCTCCCTACGCGATTCGTAAGAGGCTAATACCTAGGGACACCGTGACTTGATTTGCGTTTACTCTGAATTGTTCTAGTGATTTTCGTGCTAAATGGCCTTACATAGCCTACAAGGCTGATAGGCCGTAAAACACTGTCCATCCATCCCTCCCCCATCCCTCATACGCAACCAATTGTCGCAGAATCGAGTAAACGCAAATCAAGTCACGGTGTCCCTAGTTATTCACCTCTTACGAATCGCGTAAGGAGACGCGGTGGGTCAATTCTTATCCCGAACCCACAGGGGGATAGGTCGGTTGACGTTTGTTATTTAAACTTCTCGAGTTCATTTTTGAAGGAAAATAATTTATTTGAAGAGCAGAGTGGAACCATTAGGCGGTGTTTCATCCAGAGATCTAGTTAATTGTAGCAGACAATACATACAGCCACGAGAAACAGCAAGTTTCAGATCAAGTCATATGTCCGTACTCTCGTTGAAGAATTGTAAAACAGGTTTAACACTGTTGATTATAGTTTAAAATGTTAATATTTCTGAAATTGTATCGAAGCCATTACACGCTTTACAGAATCGCGATGAAAAGATTAGGAATTTAATATTGTGAGCAGAATGGACAGTAATTCGATTTCGCAATAACAAAAGCATTAGGGAGGTACACAAATATTTCTATTAGCAGAATATGAAAAAGCAATCATATAAACTACATTTGCTATGCACATTATTACCCTGTCTCTTGATGAATGGAAATTGTGTCATCACAAAATTTATTACGTGCTTCCAAAAGTTTTCCAAAACAAATTCGATAATTTTCTATAATTTCTTCTTGTTTCAAACTGAACAGCTAGGTTTTTTCTTTATATTTTCACATATATAACCGTTTTCTTCATAGAATGTGTAGCTATAAAATCATTTTGTGATTTCATTTCACGCAGTAATAGTATATATTCCAGATGGGAGAAGTAGTACATACTGGGTTTTGTTTTTTATCCTCTCTTGAGCACCCCCTGTGGGTTCGGGGTAAGAATTAACCCACCGCGTCTCCCTACGCGATTCGTAAGAGGCGAATAACTAAGGACACCGTGACTTGATTTGCGTTTAGTCTAAACTGTTCTAGGGATTATCGTGCTCAATTGCCTTACATAGCCTACAAAGGCTGATAGTCCGTAAAACACCATCCCATCCTCTCTCGAGTCAATGTGTCGTCGTATCCCATCGTTGTGTAATTTTTCTATACTGCAGCAGATTAATAATATCATTCATAACTTTTGATACATGTAACTGAGATTTTTCTGTTCTGCCATAATATTTTCTTACTTTAAACTGCTTATGATGGTTCACCGAAAGGATAACTCCAGGATTTTAGGATTGACTCAGCTTGTCATTTAAGGACAATGCAGACGTACCCCACTCTTTCTCATTATAATGTTGGGCACGAGACAATTACTAGTGCCAAAGTAAGGTGAGAAATGAACAGTCGCTTTGCCAAGTATGGCTTGCCACAGAACGCACCTGCACCGAGACGAGGCAGAGGCAGATGAGGATCTGGGAGCGTGGTGACGTGTAGGAGGGACGCTTGACCATGGCCTTGATGCCGGAGTTGAAGATGCGGTAGATGCGATTGGTCTTGGTAAAGAGAGCAGCGTAGATGAAGGCCAAGGACACACCAAGACCCAGACGCCGTATCATGCACAGCTCCGTGCTGGGACGGGCCAGCATGGCGAAGGACGTGCCGTAGGACAGCAGGATGCCCAGTAGCAGCAGGAAGCACAGCTCCCGTCCAGAGGCCTGAGAAATAAAACCTCTTTTCTTTTAGCAATTAATGTGGCGACTTGATGTTGTGTATTATAGTACCCGAGGATATAAATTTATTACGGTAGTATAAGGTATATGCATGAATTGATAGCTAAATAAAATATTTGACATAAGACTACACTAATCAAGTTCTGTAACTTTGCAAATTTAGAGAGAACCAACCATTTGTATTCCCCACGTTGTCTTCCTGGAACCGAGGATAGACGTGCTAGGGTATAGACCAACATCAAAACATCTTACTCGACAAATCAAAGCTCATTCATTTCATTATTCAGCAGTTGCTCTACAGCCCGTGGAAACTGAGCGCAGTGTTCAGGTTCATGCCAAACCCACCTTGATGAGCGGCGTGGAGTTGTAGCGGATGAAGACTACGACGACGAAGAGAGTGGCGACGATGCCGGCGGAGATGAAGACCACGGGAAGCACGAACCACAGCGACGAAGGCTCCAGGTGCAGGACGGGCAACGTCACACATCCACTCTTGTTTGCGTTGGGGCGCGAGTTGTCGCCACAGCTCTCGCAGGTGCTCTCGTTGCGCAGGTACTCGTTGTCATGGCACGTGACGCACACCCAGCAACAGGCATTGGTCTTCTTTCGAGCCTGGCCAAAGCCACATGGCTCGCTGCAGATGCTGGCTGGAACTACCGACCCGCGTCGCCACCGCATCCTGCTCCTATTGAGCACCAAGCTAGAAACGCACGAGAAATACAGCATGGGAACAGTCATGGTTGAGAATGAGTCAATAAGATATTAAGATTACAACGAGGACACAGCCACATATGAACACAAGGTCAATGCAATTTCCGCTGTGTCCGGTTGGAATCGTTCATGCACTCCAACTTGGCAGAGAAAGTGACAGACATTTGGATGACTACTTGAATAGGGTCTGACACTTTTGCAGTAAAAATTAGGTTGAGTTTAAACTTTAAGTTCGTAATGATAAACCTGCAGAAAAGCATATGCCGCATAGCTGTGTGAAGATTTTAGCCTACTCTGCCGACATTGCTATTTACTTTGTATGAACATTTTGCAGAAGAAATGAATAGCACATTGATGCTAGGCATATCGTGTATCGAATATGAGGTGACAGGACCAGCACAGTAGCAAATAGTCGTGAGTATTTCTTGGATCTCATGGTTGCATTTTTTTTGCTTGTATTTTTGATGCAAAAAATATTGAGCGTTCATGTGAACACGAGATATGAGAGGCGGGCAGAGTAGGAAAAGTAGCTTGAGAGGAATGTGAGCAATACATATTCTTCATCGGCATGCAGTATTCTGAATTTTGATTCGAAACAATCTGAGATACAAACTGAATAAACGCCGACGTAAAAAGAAAGTGTGGAACAAAATAAATCAAAATAACAGGAGCATTGGTTGACAAATAAGAAATGTCAGCAAGAGATCCAAACCTAGGCTTGAGGGAACAGTACGTATATACCCCATCGTCACTCGGCAGACTGACATTTTCACACGAACTAAATGGGACGCAACACAAATCGGAGAAAATCGTTCATTAGAGAAACATAATTATCCAAATCAACGCGATGGTAAGTAGTTTCCAGTCGGCGGAATCAGCGCGTACCATCATGCGGCGGATGGATAACTAGATAATGATCACATTTCTTGTGTTTCTCTCCTTCAAATCCTTGATGACGCGCCGATTCTCTGGCAAGATGAAACCTTTCAAGCTATTTTTCTGGCAGCTCTGTGCAGGGACGCTGGTAATTAGAGCAAGCCAATCGATGCAAATCAGCATTGCAGACGAGTATTCGGATATTTGCCGTGAATATGTGGTCAGCTGGCATCTGCTGCGTGATTTGTCAGGCGTTCATTTCATGCAGCGTTGACAACAAATGCGTCAAAGATTTGAAGATATTTTTCATTATATGAATGAACGAGTATTCATGCCAATCAGCCGTTGTAATACCATTGATCACAAAGCATCAGGGTTCGTTAGAATAAGAGCAGATCGAGTCACAATTTTCTTGGTCACCCGCCTTCTACGAGTCGCCTGGGGAGATGTGGTGCATCAACTCTCGCTCCAGCCCACAGGCGGAATCGTCAACTCTCGCTCCAGCCCACAGGGGGAATCGTCAACTCTCGCTCCAGCCCACAGGGGGAATCGTCAACTCTCGCTCCAGCCCACAGGGGGAATCGTCAACTCTCGCTCCAGCCCACAGGGGGAATCGTCAACTCTCGCTCCAGCCCACAGGGGGAATCGTCAACTCTCGCTCCAGCCCACAGGGGGAATCGTCAACTCTCGCTCCAGCCCTCAGGGGAATCGTCAACTCTCGCTCCAGCCCACAGGGGGAATCGTCAACTCTCACTCCAGCCCACAGGGAGAATCGTCAGCACTGAAATACTGCTGTTCTGAGTGTTCAAGATAACTGTTTTTCTGTATCTCCCCCCCCCCCCCCCCCCCGGGGATAATATTTTGTGTGAGAAAGTACCTGCACTAATAATGCATGCGTACTCCTCTCCCCTCCTACTTCTTTCTCTGATTGCTGCCCATCTATCTTTAGATGTAGCGATGACATGTGATTGTGTCATGATTGCTGGTGCAGGTAGACTTGAGTACAAATTTCACTTGTGCACATTCCGTAGATTTCGGATGGCCCAGCTACCGTGACATGTGAGCAATGAAGTGATGACGCCCTGTTCATCAAGGAGCGTTTCTTGTAGTCGTTTCAAGACGAATCTTCTTTGCATGCGATTCATTGTCGCTTTGGGGGACAGTCAAATTTGCTATTCATACTGTGCAATCTTTCACCCCTACCTGGCCTCTGACCACTTTTTAGTTGACGTTTTCTTTGGTCGCTGAACCAGCTGATCAGCCTTCCTCTGGCATGTGACAAACTCGACACGCAGCACTTTGGAGAAGCCCCGCTTCCATCGCACAGAAAGCATTCGCGACTAAAGTTTCTCAAGGACTAGGTCGAGGATTCATAGCACAAGGCTTCCACTTAAGTCACACCAACCTGGTCCTCGTCTCGGGTGGGAAGAATCAATGCGGATGAACAGTCTGTGCAAGGAATGGACAGGAGAAAGCGATAGCTTCAAATTATGAAATTGTTAACCGTAAGGAGCATGCACACGCACACATACACAGCATCCTGACCACTGAGTAGGAACGAAGCAATACGTACTGGTCTTCCCATTTGCCGACCTGCACATAGTCGTAGTGGTTGCCTCTCACCCTCTGGAACTGGAAGATGTCGTAGCGACCCTGACCGTCGCCCTTGGCATCGAACTTCACCAGCTCGTTGGCTGATCCTGCAATGTCCCAGAAAATGAATGCATTCCTCGCATATGAAGTGCTATGAAAACTATTGAAATACAAACTTATGTATTGGTTACAGTTCACTTCAATGTAATCTACGTCCAAAATAATCTATTTATTTTTACAGAGTTAATGAATTTATTTGTGAAGGATTTGAACAGAAGAAATCGTGGTGAATGGTGCCGAGTATGAAAGGAGAAAATATGAAAAGAAAACAACTGCCGCTTGAATGATAGGTCATGTCTATATACTCCTATGAACACCATATGGGCTACCCTTCGACTTCTTAATCGTAGTCAATCCCCCCTTTAATCTCATGGCTAATATCCAATGTTGACTTATTCACAAACATTGAGCTGCCCGTTTTTCCCAGTGTGAACCGCTCTGTTTGCTGCTAAAACTAGATGCGTTTGCATTTCGTTAATGCATTCACTCGTGATCCAGTCCTTGCTGTTTAAAGCGGCCAAAATGAACTCGACGTAACCTTAAAATTAAATTCCTCGCAAATGCTGCAAAGTCTGCTTTCAATGCAGCAAACGCATGTTTGTCACAACCAGCCCCTGTGGGTTGGGGGTCGGAATAGACCCCCTGTGGGTTGGGGGTCAGAATAGACCCACCG
This sequence comes from Theodoxus fluviatilis, assembly GCA_034096865.1. NCBI lineage: Eukaryota > Metazoa > Mollusca > Gastropoda > Cycloneritida > Neritidae > Theodoxus > Theodoxus fluviatilis. The sequence goes on from JAWQFJ010021638.1 coordinate 36,928, forward strand.
CGTCTCCCTACGCGATTCGCAGGAGGCGAATGAGTAGGAACATCGACTTGATTTGCGCTTACTTCAATTTATTCTACAGATGCTCGTGCTTAATAGCCTTAATAGCCTACAAAGGCTGATAGGTCGTAAAACTCCATCTATCCATTGTCACAGCCATTCTTTTGCTGTCAGGTCTGTTCTGTTTGTATGTTTCGAATCTATTCAGAAGACGATGCTTGTTTTGAGTACCAGATTCGCATACAGAGATGAAGCAGCTCATCAATGGATGATTGACGTTTTACGGCCAGTCAGCCTTCATGGGACCATGTAATGACAGAGAATGAAACATCAGTACATGTAGTTTGAGCAAGTCTCAACACGATTTCCAAAGTTAATTGCCTTTTACAAATGGTGTAGAGAAACGCGGAGTCTACTCTGAACCCCAGCCCACAGGAGTGTACAGCTCGCCAGTTTTCCAAAACCAAGCCCAGTGACGCTGTAAACAGGACAACGAACTGGCAAATAGAATCTCGGCACACTTCCAACCCCCCAAAGGCATCCCCGTCTCCCTCATCCTCCATGCCCCTCCTCCCTCAAGCTAGATGTTGTGCAAAGGGGAGTAACGCTGGCGATAATTACCCCTCACTACCCAGCGTTCGATCATCAGTTGCGGAAGGCGGTTCTTGTTGCCAGACTATTTCTGTGAGCGCGTCAGCCCGACTGCTCTGTAATTTTCCCCTGGCCAAATGAGACGCTGTGTGTCGCCCGAGCCAAATGACACTTCCCATTCAAATTAATTTCGTTTGGAAATTGCTTTGCTCGTATAGTTCGCCCTAACCAACTTGTCAGCCTGCCTGAGGTTCCATGACTGCAAAAGCTGGGGAAAGCTGCGTGGACAGCTGTGTGCTAGCTATGGAGACCGGCAGCCCATGGAGGTACGAGGCGCATGCGCGGAAAAGGGCTCGAGAACTGCAGATGGGATAGTTAAAAAAACTTGACTGACAGGGGAGGACGATATTAGTCGAGTTAAAAAGCAATTGAAACGAATAGGTGACGTTTGTAGGTCTCTACACGAATATCATTTGATTAATGGAGCACATTCGTATTAAATAAAGCGGAAGCTACTTTGCGTGAGCACAATTGTCTGTTAAATATGTGCCGTTTCGGTGTTTGCTCCTTTAAATTGTAATTAAAGAAGCTCGCGCGCACGCACACCCCTCAATTCTCTACATCCCCTTTTTAACTCGGTCCAACACCAACGCTTAACCCTTCCAACCCCCTCCATATTTACACAGACGGTCACGGACACACATAACTCCTATCGACTCTCAGGCACGCGCACGTGCATACGAGCTCACGCATAGGCACATGTACACGCCCTTACCGATAAAGGAGACGTTGCGAATGAAGTCCAGAAGATCATGGCCATCAATACGCTGGGAGTAGTTGCACAGTGAGAGGTCACGGTGGGTGTGCCTGGGGCAGCGTGACATGAGCAGGTTGTGCACGGCGTGCGCCAAAGCCAGCACCGAGTCTATGACGAACTGCACCAGCCCCTCCTGCTGGTAGCCCACCCTCGGGTCCGCCAGCGTGTCCGCAGCTGCCGAGAGAACAAGAGAGTGATAACGTTTTAAAATAAATCAAATAAGAAACAAAGTAAGATAAATAACCAAAACTTCTCGACGTATCACTTGGGGATTTCAACTCAAATGTTATTTTTAAGTCCAGTTATATCTTCATCCCCTTAGAGCGTATTTCTGATCACTATTCCACGAAGTTACTTTCGGTTCTCATTTCACCGTGAGGAACAGTTTATTGACCTTTAGTTTCCTGAAAAGGTGTATCTCGACGCCAAGTCGCAATCCCGTCCAATACTGGGCCACACAAGTGGACTCGTCCGAGGAAAGGGATGCGGGCCCCGCTCCGCTGGCGGGCCACGACATCCTAAAGGCTGCGTTTTTACATAGGCGTTTATGCTCAAAACAGAGCCGAAAATATTATATTCATCGTAATTCAATTCAGCTGTAAGCGCATTGTGTACCCCAGTTTGTCAATTATTCACAATTTAGTGTCATTCTGTGGGAGGAATAACAGTCCAAGATTGCGTATGTGAGCTAGCGAGCACGTAATAATTTGGTTGTCAATCTGTGTGGTATTCACTGCAAATGAAACGACCAAAATCGCACCCCTTTCCTCGGAGGAGTCCACTGGTGCGGCCCATTAGTGGAAGGGATTCCGCCAAGTCTTGCTGGCGCTCATTTGAGGTTTGGGAACTTAAGCATTGCCAAAGCGGTGTTTCAAATCAAGATCACTCACTGCTTAGGAAAATCTTCAGATTAAACATTAGCAGACACTACATTTAGCGTTGATTCCATATTGATGTAGATGTTTTTGCCACAGTCAGTATTAGCGTCCTTTGTTTTACTCCAGACCCGAAACCCATGCCTAAAAATGCAGAACAGAAAAAATACTATACAGTGTGTTGCACGTTTTACCTGTGAAATGTCCATTAACAATTCTGGCGGGAGAAATATTTACTGCTGGAACAGCCTCCTGTGCGTTTGGGGTCAGAACAGACCCACTGCGTCTCCCTACAGATTCGTAAGCGGTGAATAAGTAGGGGCATCGTGATTCGATTTGCACTTACTCTAACCTATTACAGTGATTTTCGTGCTCAACGGCATTACATAGCCTACAAAGATTAATAGGCCGTAGACATCCATTCATTCATTCTTCCTTCCTTCGGAACAGAATGCAACCGTGAAAAGTTGTTTCCCGGGTATATAATCTTTATACATAATCGTTTCCTACTAACAGGCGAATGTGTAAAAGTGATTGCGTGACACATGACGGATGAGCTAAAGTTTCAGGCTTTTTGAGACTGACTTACATAATCATGGTGTCGTTCAGATATCGATTTGATTTCCCTGGTCATAAACCTTGTACGAATCGCGTAGGGAGACGCAGTTGGCCTTTTCATATCCTCAACTCATTAACAAATGGTGGGGTGAGAGGGTTGACGGATTAAGGAATGAAATCTGTGGCATATGATGGGTGTGGTCATCTAACGCACTCCATGGTAATGAGTCCAATGCAATCATTTGATTCATATGACGGCTTCTGTGACAAATCCTGCCGTTGAATGTTAAAAGCTTTTTCGGACGCACGCAAACAAATGATCAAGCCATTTTGTTGTGCACATCTATGGCGGGAAATTCCCCAAGCGATTCACACCACGACACACCCATCATCACAACGTCACGTCTTTCATTAAATCCGGATGTCGTATCGACCCCAGCGAGAGCAGTGCACTCCGACTCTTACCCGGGCATATCACATGTATCCATACGCAGTGGTAATGTTGAAGTGATATCGGTTTAAAACCTAATGCTTCACACACGCCGAGGATAACATTTCTCTTTGAATAATTTTCCCCTCCTCTTTCCTAAATTATGCAAATCAAACAGAACTAAATGTAGTTTTTCCGTTTCAAAATAGGATTAAGTGCGCTTTTTGTGAAGGCGATACTCGTTTCTTATTAGTCAATATGAAGATATATATTCTATGTATGAAGTCTTTAGCGGATTATCCACGATGTTAAATACGCATCTTAACATCATCAGAAATTTGTAATGGAGATTTTCATACATGGTCATTACGTATGCAGCAAGCAGGAGGAGTGAGAGATGAGAACAGGTTATCCGGTGCTAGCTCATCATTCAGAAAAGCTAAAATAATTCTCATTGTACCACGCAGATTATATAGTACAATTGTTTGCTTGGTGGTTTGGTTTTTTTTGTCCACCAGTCTTATAACAGTGTGTTGATGCAGTTTTAGAAGATGCAGTGCCATTTGGGGGCATTCCGGGCATCGTTTTTACCCACGCGGAGAGAGAAATATGACACTGCTGACTACAGCATGGGCGGAACGATTGTGGGTTGGCGCCGAAGCGACGACGTCCTCACATCAAGTTTTTTAACCACCTGACAAGCTGTCTAGAGATCTGTTGCTTCTTACGTTTTCATCTCCATCACAAGTCGTAGCTGATTTCGAGCATCGAGTGCCATGGACTGTCCACACGAAAGCAATTCTCGTCAATCCAGAAAGCTTTTAAGATAAGATTGAAGAGTGCAGGGATGATTGAAATATTAAGCAGATTGTGTCAGCTTTTACAGATTTCTCTGTGCTGAGCAGCGTTAAGGTATTTTTTCCTAAGGAGTAAGATAACGCAACGGGGTGGACAAAACTGTCACACGTCGAATTGTGAGAAGCCGGCGAGTGTGTGCCTTTAACCTCCTGGCTAAGGGGTAGTCGACAAGCCTTTAAAGTTTGTGCGTCGTTAGGAAAGTGAACGGCGTGCAAAGCATCCGTCTAGCGTGAGA
>JAWQFJ010021639.1:0-2500 GCA_034096865.1 Theodoxus fluviatilis
GCAACCAATCAATCAATCAATCAATCAATCAATCTCTCTCTCTCTCTCTCTCTCTCTCTCTCTGTCTCTGTCTCTGCTGTGTGTGTGGAGCCGATCTCTTCTCTTCATCTGCTTCTCTCTTCTGTGCTTCGTCTTCCTCCTCTCTCTTCTTCGTCTGCTTCACTCTTCTGTGCTTCGCCTTCCTTCACTCTCTTCTTCGTCTGCTTCACTCTTTGGTGCTTTGCCCTCCTCTTCTCTCTTCTTCTCACCCAGCAGGCGGACTGATCTCTATCTTCTGTCTTCTTGCAGTAGGCGGACCAATCTCTCCTCTCCTCTCCTCTCAGTAGGCAGACTGATCTCTTCTCTCCTCTCAGTAGGCGGACTGATCTCTCCCCTCTCCTCTCAGTAGGTGGACTGATCGCTGTCTTCTTGCTCTCTCTAATATAGCTATCTTCTCACAACCAACTCACGACCCACCTTTTCTGACTACTACTCATATCTCAGAGTGAACACCGCTCATCTCCCCTAGGGCAGAACTCAACTCCCATTTACTCCAAACCTTCCACTACCATCTGTATAAAGTCGCTGGACTACCAATTTTACCAGCAAAAACCAAGTCTCTCTCAGGTGAGATACCTCCGAAAACCCACTTCCCCATTACAAGCCTCCATTCAGATCTGCACATCAGCCTCCCCCCAGATCTCTGCAACTGCACCAGACTCAATATATATATAAACATTGCGTTATTATTATTAATACTGTTTGTATTTGTATTCATTACTGTGTCTATTTGCCTTTTTGTATTTGTATATCGACTATCTGTTTATACCTATATATTTACTCGCATTCATTGACGTGAATATTTTCTTTACGTTTCTTGTTTTTTTCCTGCCTTTCATAATGCAGTCTGGTATATCACTAGGCCACCTAAACGTGTATAATCTTTTGAACAAAGTCACAGACATATGTGCTCTTTTAAACCAATAAGATTGCTATGTTTTTGGTATATCAGAAACAAGACTCAAACCCTACATTCCTGACACAGCAGTAGAAATTAATGGATGTAACATCATCTGAAAAGACGCTAAAAGCGAAGGCCAAACTGGTATAGCAGTATACATTCACCATTCCATTCATGGGAATATTTCTCGCTGTATGGATCTTGAATCTTCACAGAGTATTTACGGTAGAAATGAAGCCTCCCAAAGAATCTTCAATCTTTATCGGCTATCTCTACAGAAACTCTGCTTCCACCTCCACATGGTGTGAAGCTGTTAATGCAATGATGGACACAGTAACCCAATCCAACAAAAAATAATCCTAATGGGAGATTTTAACATCGATTTGTTCAAACCCCAGCATACATGGAAATCTACCATCTCGTTATTCGGACTCAAACATCTTTTCTGGTATCTTGACCAAAATTGACATATTATATCAATTGCAATCCGGCTTTCGCTCCCATCACTCCTGCCAAATTGCTTTATCCTTCCTGGTGAATGACTGGCTATCAACCATAAACAACCGCGAACTGTCTGGCACTATTTTCTTGGATCTGAAAAAGGCATTTGACCTAGTTGACTACGAAATTCTCCTTGATAAACTCTCGATGTACGTGAAAAAACCAACATCAGTCTCCTTCTTCCGATCGTATTTGACGCATAGAAGCCAATGTTTCTATGTCAACGGGTCGTATTTCTTGAGACGATTCATAAAGTGAGGGGATCCACAAAGCTCAATTTTAGGTCCATTGCTCTTCAGCTTAAATATCAATTATCTACCATTGAGTATATCAAATGAAAGTATCAAATGCATTATGTTTGCAGATGACACCATTATCAGCGTAAGCGACAGAAGCATAAATTCCATCCAATGCATCCTGAACGTTACCCTTGATGATTTACAAAAATGGTGTTCATCAAATAGAATGGTCATAAACCCATCAAAAACCTAGTGCATGATCCTAACTACAAGACAAAAACGTCAACGACAACCCCTAACCATCAACCTTATGCTAGAAAATGAAATCATTGAGCAAGTTTCTGAACACAGAGTGCCGATGCATGCGCAATGTTTTTTCACGCACACATAAATTCCCATATTAATTTTGCATCTGTTGTATGGGATGCCTCTATGGCAGTGCACTTGAACAAGATTAAGGACAGGTTTTAGTTTTTTCTACGCTGAAGAACCGCAGTTTTCACTAAAATTTTCGAAAATGAGATTTTTTTAACCAAGATTAAGATCACCCTCTTGACTTTCACATCTCCGATTATCTTTTCTCTATCTTGCCTGAAAATATTTTAAAACTTTTTTTTAAGAAGTCAGGTGCACTGTCTGTATAGTTCCTGACTAAAGACTTCAAAGTCAATTTTCTGTTTGTCCTTTTTTAATTGTTACTGATCTTGTGTGCCCATTTTCTCAGCCAAATCTTGTTCAATCATCTTGAACTTTTGAACACACTCTCCAAGGTTGTATGGAATCATCATAGACTAAGCATATTGAGGTTAATTGAGTACTT
>JAWQFJ010021640.1:0-10000 GCA_034096865.1 Theodoxus fluviatilis
TACATACATACATACATACATACATACATACATACATACATACATACATACATACATACATACATACATACATACATACATACATACATACATACATACATACATACATACATACATACATACATACATACATACATACATACATACGTACACACATACATACATACATACGTACACACATGCATACACACACATACGTACGTACACACATGCATACACACATACGTACACACATACGTACGTACATACATGCATACGTACGTACGTAGATGCATACACACATACGTACGTACATACATGCATACGTACGTACGTACATGCATACACACATACGTACATACAGGCAAACATGCATACGTACATACAGACGTATATACGTACATACAGACACACACACAAGCACACACAGACATGCACACACACACACAAGCACACACAGACATGCACACACACTCGCGCACGCACGCACACACACATACACACACAAACACATACGCGCACGGGCGCACATATAATATTACAATGAGAAAAAACGTCGACAACATACACATATACACTTTATTATTAAATCTTACATGATCATTGAAACATTGAATTATGACAAGTGGCATACATAGGAAAATTCTTAAGCATACACATTTATATTTGAAGCCGAAAAAGACTATGACCTAAATTACGTGATAAATATTCAACACACCTCATGACAACGAGACTGCTATAAATCATGAAAGCAAGAACTGTATAGACCATTCACTGACAGAAGGAAGACGATGGATTTTGGGCGATTTGTTCTAGTGTAAGACTGAAAATAAACGATCGATGGACATAGTTATACATGGGTTATGTAACAATCAATATCATCGCAGCAATGAAGAATAACGGGAAGTAGAGACCTCAGAAGTTGCATTAAGTCACAGCCAGTGTGCAGTAATCACAACAAATCATGGAGTGTTACGAGTGGGGTGACAGAAGACACGAAACCACATGAAACACCATGGAGTGTTACGAGTGGGGTGACATAAGACACGAAACCACATGAAACACCATGGAGTGTTACGAGTGGGGTGACAGAAGACACGAAACCACATGAAACACCATGGAGTGTTACGAGTGGGGTGACAGAAGACACGAAACCACATGAAAGACCATGAAGTGTTACGAGTGGGGTGACAGAAGACACGAAACCACATGAAACACCATGGAGTGTTACGAGTGGGGTGACAGAAGACACGAAACCACATGAAACACCATGGAGTGTTACGAGTGGGGTGACAGAAGACACGAAACCACATGAAACACCATGGAGTGTTACGAGTGGGGTGACAGAAGACACGAAACCACATGAGTGTTACGAGTGGGGTGACAGAAGACACGAAACCACATGAAACACCATGGAGTGTTACGAGTGGGGTGACAGAAGACACGAAACCACATGAAACACCATGGAGTGTTACGAGTGGGGTGACAGAAGACACGAAACCACATGAAACACCATGGAGTGTTACGAGTGGGGTGACAGAAGACACGAAACCACATGAAACACCATGGAGTGTTACGAGTGGGGTGACAAGACACGAAACCACATGAAACACCATGGAGTGTTACGAGTGGGGTGACAAGACACGAAACCACATGAAACACCATGGAGTGTTACGAGTGGGGTGACAGAAGACACGAAACCACATGAAACACCATGGAGTGTTACGAGTGGGGTGACAAGACACGAAACCACATGAAACACCATGGAGTGTTACGAGTGGGGTGACAAGACACGAAACCACATGAAACACCATGGAGTGTTACGAGTGGGGTGACAAGACACGAAACCACATGAAACACCATGGAGTGTTACGAGTGGGGTGACAAGACACGAAACCACACGAAACACCATGGAGTGTTACGAGTGGGGTGACAAGACACGAAACCACACGAAACATCATGGAGTGTTACGAGTGGGGTGACAAGACACGAAACCACATGAAACACAAAACGAGAGCACTTTGACTAAAATTTCCGACAGCCATCAACGCTGCTGACTGACCACAGGGGACGGCTGCAACAGGCAACATGCGAGCGTGTGTGAGTGCCTGCATGCATATCTGTCCTTCGGTCTGTCATCTCGTCCGTCCGTCTGTGTGTGTGTGTGTGTGTGTGTGTGTGTGTGTGTGTGCGTGCGTGCGTGCGTGTTTGTGTCTGTGTATGTGTAAGAGAGAGAGAGAGAGTGCGTGTGTGCTTGTGTCTGTATGTGCGTGTGCGTGTGTGATGCGTGCGCGTGTGAGTCTGCCTGCCTGCCTGCCTGCCTGCCTGCCTGCTTGCCTGCCTGTCTGCCTGCCTGCCTGCCTCTCTTGTCTCTCTTGTCTGTGAGTTGCGTGTTTGTAAGTTTGTATCTCTGTCCGTCCGTCCGTCCGTCCATCCGTCCGTCCGCCCGCCCGCCTGCCTGCCTGCCTGTTTGTCTGTCTGTCTGTCTGTCTGTCTGTCTGTCTGTCTGTCTTCTGCATGTCTACCTGTCTGCCTGTCTCTCTGTCTGTCTTGTTTGTGTTTATGTCTGCCTGTCTACCTGTCTGCCTGTCTTGTTTGTGTTTATGCCTGTCTGTCCCGCTGCCTGGCTGCCATTGCATCATTCCTTCAGACCTGACGTTGCCAGGCAACCAGACCAGTGAGGACGGTTTCCATGTATTGCTCTCAAACATGCCTGTCTCCTGCCGTCATCATGGAAGATGAACACGAAGACACAAGACATGGCAAAGCCAATGACACAAAATGAAATGTTCCATTTATTACAACCTTTCTGATGATGATGATGATGATGGTGACGATGACGATGATGACGACGATGGTGGTGGTGGTGGTGATGGTGGAGGTGGTGGGTGTTAACTGATGACGATGACGAAAATTACGATTGCAAAGCTAAAATTGACGACAATAGCGACAGACAATGAAAATGTAATGACAAGGGGGATAAATATCACGATGACTATGACGATAATGATTTTCAACGAGTATCCTTTCGCATGAGTTCCCAGGAACTGTTATTTTCCAGGGGAAATGCCCCCAGTCATAGTTGTGGTGCTGACTGGCCTCCACACAGACAGCGCGGAGCGCCACCTGACGACTGCAGCCGTTGGAGGGCGCTGCGGAAGGGGGACAGGAAGTGACGTCGAGAGGAACCCGCGGCTGGACCAGAGGAGAGGGAGTAGCTGGTGGAGCAGACTTTCTCTCAGCCCTGGGAGTCGGTCTGCGGAGAGGACGGCAGAGACTGACACGCCGGGCCGGGACTCCTTGGCCATTCCAGACGCCGTCCCTGAGCGACCAGACCTGCCGAGGCGCCACCCGTGTCGCATGGAGACAGACGACTGCCCGCCACTACACACCACTTGTGCGCAATAGCTCAAAGATTTCGTATTTCACATCGATATCTAGAGATAACCAAAAAGCATCTTGTAAACAGCTGTTTCACCATGATAGCGTTCTCCCTCAGAATAGCGTCGACTTATCCCCCTGTTGGTGCAGAAAGCTAACAACCTTCGAATAATGCATGGACACACTGACACGAATGAAAGTGTGGAGGCAAAATAAACTTACGCATATACGACATTTTAATCAGAGTCAATGCTACCAGGTCATTATCGGCAATTTACGTAATTGCTTTCCCACACATCGATACAATTTTTAAGTGATCCCTTTCACTCCGGAGTCAAAAAAATATGTGTGTGTTTACAAACAAGCGTCAAGCCCAAGGAGTTTTATTCTGCATGAAGCAAAAAGTAGAACCAAGAGCTAACATATCGATTACTCCTTTTTACATTAAATTTAAATGGCTTTTTAGCTATTCCAAATTACTTTGATCTCTAACAGCGCTGTGTGTGAAATTCTTCGTTCATTAAGACAGAGTCCGCCATTTTTGTTCGAAGATTTTGTACCTACGTACTATTTTTGCAGATACTTAAAATAAGAATGAAAAAATTAAAACCTGCATCAAGCATGCTGATCAGTTTGACCAGTTGCATGGAAAGGACGCAGGACTGAGGCCAAACGATCCCCTGTTCTGGAAAACTGACAGACGGCACTCGACAGGGCGCTATACTCTTCTCGGCTTTCCAGCAAGGACCGCCAGAACATCGACATCGCCTCAGCGTCTAACACAACTAACTTTAAATCCTGGCTTCGTTACAAACTGACTCCTGTCACAGTTCGACTTCTTACTCTGTTGACATCCGCCTACTTTAGGCCTACCAATCACAGACCCCTTCCACTGTTTGACCTCAATAAACTATGGATCCCTACCGATCTCAGACTCCTTCCATTTTCTTATCCCTGCCGTCTAATGTCCCTACCAGATCTCAGACATTTGACACTTTGACCCCTACCAACCTCTGACCCCTGCCAACAGTCTGACGACCACCAGTCTCTGACCCCTGCCAACATTTGATCCCCTACCAACCTCTGACCCCTGCCAACATTTGATCCCCTACCAACCTCTGACCCCTGCGAAACTCTAACCACTGCCACACTTTGTCTCCTACCAACCTCTCACCTCTATCAACCTCTGACCCTTAGGCTACCCTATTGTGACTGACCCCAAAGCAAAGGCTCCGTCCTCATGTTGTAACACTGAGCATCTTGCTTTCTTGGCCTGTTACAAAACAATTACTTTTGAAATGGAAGTATTATCGTCACCATAACACTGAAACATATCTCTTGCATCTCTAAGCATACATTGATGGAATATTGAAATTCATTTCTGTTTTGAGGATCTGGACACTCCAAAACGACATTGATTGAAAGTATTTGTTTTACATTGTGACGTATTACAAGGACTCATATTATTTTTAATACTTCAACACTCTGATAGTTGGGTTATCATTATCATTATCATTATCAACTGCTGAAGACATGTTCAGTGAGCATGCGTGGCTGTAATTGTGAACTTGTCCAGTGACGAGCAAAACCCATGTCAAATGATAAACTCTGAAAGCGAAGACACCACGCCAGTGCACTTTGTTTTCGCGTCTGCTGAAATTGCCGTTAACACATGACACGTGCAAGAACTCTTGTCTTACAGTAAGCACAAAGGGACAAAGGGGAGGGGGAAGGGGGTGGGGGTTGTGGAGGAAAGGGGAGGTGGGGAGGGGGCGGGGGACGACCAGGTCCGTCTTTTTAGATGTAATTAGCTCTTGACCATACTGAAGAAAAACGTTCTTCGGCTCAGTTACTGTATCCAGCCCTGACTGGAGATCCTGGCTCCAGGATAACAGGTTCCCTTCCCTATTCTGAAGTACATTTACACCTTCCCACTTAGGGGTGCGGGTTGAGCTAGTAGTTCAGATGTGCAGGGGGACCTCTCAGTCCGGAGAAGAAGTACAGTCCTCACTTCGTGAATACAGGTAGACCCTTCTGTTGAGAACTACAGGTACCACTTGCAGTTCAGGAACACAGGAACAGCTTCCAGATGGGGACCATTGATACAGCCTTCAGTTCAGGTCTACTGCTGCAGCTTGCAGATCATGAGTACAGGTAGAGCTTCCAGTAGGCGATGTTGAAGACGATGAAGGTGGCGGGGAAGGCCACCCTGGAGACCATGTCGATGGAGCTGTCGCTGTTGCCCATGTCCACGTTGGCGGTCAGGCCACGACGGATGCGGTACTCGATGTTGCCCGAGAAACAGCGCCAGAACTTGTAGCAGCATCGGTCCGAGTCTGTGTAGCGCGCCTCCACCGCCTGCCCCTGCCCCACCTCCAGCAGCGTCTGTCGCTCCCTGGAGCTGGCCCCTCCCTCCATCAGCAGCTTGGCTGGGGGTGGCCCCTCAACCTGTATGCACAAATGACAGAGAGAGAGAGAGAGAGAGAGAGAGAGACAAAAAGAGAGAGAGAGAGAGAGAGAGAGAGAGAGACAGGCACACACAGACAGACAGACAGACAGACAGACAGACAGGCAGACAAAGAAAGACAGACAGAGACAGACAGCCACAGAGAGACAGAGCCAGAGCTCTAGACAGACAGAAACAGAGAGACAGAGAGAGACATACAGGCAGAGAGAAAGATTATACTCAATAACGTGTCGTACACCATTCAAACCATTCAAAACGTTATGTTGCATTACTACGGAGTTTCTTTTTTCAAGAAGAAAATGGAAATCTCTCCAGAAGGTCAGTCGATAAACGGGTACATTTCTTTAGTCGTTGGAGATTTTATGTCTGAGCTCCCAATTTGAAACGGCTGCAGCTTAATTTCAAACCTCTATTTAAGAATTGTTAGCAAACGTTTCGACTGTTCTTCATTTATTCACTTGTTTAGTTATAATTTTTGGGTCGCTCGTGGATGTTTTCTGCGACGTCCGCTCGTCGACACACTCTCACTTCAGGTAATGATTTAGGATTTTATACATCTCACCTTTTTTCCTGGCAGTGTACTGCTGCCGTCTCCGCATCCAACCCCCCACCCCACCCACCCGTCCAACGGTGGCGCTACTGCTGCTGCTGCCGCTGCTACGTTTCTTACTGCTGCTGCTGACGCACCTTCATCCTTCGCAAGCTTTTACTCTCTGATGACCTTCTGATCCATCATGCTCAAACTTTCCCACGAAATATGTGATCGCTCACCTCCTCCTCCTCCTCATCTTCATCCTGTCCACCCTCTTTGGGCAGGATCTTGGTGAAGTAGTTGACAGCAGCGTACTCGATGAGGGCCGCCATGTTGTACAGCAGACACACGTTCATGAAGACGTCCAGGGCCGTGGCGTAGGGTACCCTGGGAAGGCCTTCCCTCACCGTCATGCCGATGGCCGCCAGGCTCAGGATGGTGGTCACGCCTGCAATGACATAACGCATTGTGGTCACGCCTGCAATGACATCACGCATTGTGTTCACGCCTGCAATGTCATCACCCATTGTGGTCACGCCTGCAATGTCATCACCCATTGTGGTCACGCCTGCAATGTCATCACACATTGCGGTCACGCCTGCAATGTCATCACACATTGCGGTCACGCCTGCAATGTCATCACACATTGCGGTCACGCCTGCAATGTCATCACCCATTGTGGTCACGCCTGCAATGTCATCACACATTGCGGTCACGCCTGCAATGTCATCACCCATTGTGGTCACGCCTGCAATGTCATCACCCATTGTGGTCACGCCTGCAATGTCATCACACATTGCGGTCACGCCTGCAATGTCATCACACATTGCGGTCACGCCTGCAATGTCATCACACATTGCGGTCACGCCTGCAATGACATTATGCATTGCGGTCACGCTTGCAATATCATCACGCCATATGGTCATGACAGAAATGACATTACTCATTGTGGTCACGCCCGCAATGACATCACGCCTTGTCGTCACGCCTGCAATGACATCACGCCATGTGGTCACGCCTGCAATGACATCACGCCATGTGGTCACGCCTGCAATGACAACACGTCATGTCGTCACGCCTGCAATGACATCACGCTTTGCGGTCACGCCTGCAATGTCATCATGTCATGTGGTCACGCCTGCAATGACATCACGCCATGTGGTCACGCCTGCAATGACAACACGTCATATCGTCACGCCTGCAATGACATCACGCTTTGCGGTCACGCCTGCAATGTCATCATGTCATGTGGTCACGCCTGCAATGATATCACGCTTTGTGGTCATGCCTGCAATGACATCACGCCATGTAGTAATGCCTGCAATGACATCACACCATGTGGTCACGCCTTCAATGACATCACGCTATGTGGTCACGCCTGCAATGACATCACGCTATGTGGTCACGTATGCAATAACAACACGCTATGTGGTCACGCCTGCAATGACATCGCGCCATGTGGTCACGCCTGCAATGACATCACGCCATGTGGTCACGCCTGCAATGACATCGCGCCATGTGGTCACGCCTGCAATGACATCACGCTATGTGGTCACGCCTGCAATGACAACACGCTATGTGGTCACGCCTGCAATGACATCGCGCCATGTGGTCACGCCTGCAATGACATCACGCCATGTGGTCACGCCTGCAATGACATCACACCATGTGGTCACGCCTGCAATGACATCGCGCCATGTGGTCACGCCTGCAATGACAACACGCTATGTGGTCACGCCTGCAATGACAACACGCCATGTGGTCACGCCTGCAATGACATCGCGCCATATGGTCACGCCTGCAATGACATCGCGCCATGTGGTCACGCCTGCAATGACAACACGCTATGTGGTCACGCCTGCAATGACAACACGCTATGTGGTCACGCCTGCAATGACATCACGCTATGTGGTCACGCCTGCAATGACATCACGCATTGTGGTCACGCCTGCAATGACAACACGCATTGTGGTCACGTGCGTAACTGCACGACGCCTACATGTGACCCGCCAGCAAAAAACTAGTTTTAACTCGATTTTTTTAATAGACGTAATAATTGTTTTAATCTTCCGTCTTTTCCGATTAAATGATATAAGTATGAACACTGCACGATCAGAACTTTAGAAGTGATGTCAATTTGAACATAAGAGTTGTGCCATCGGCTGACCAATGGATGTCAACGTCATTTTCGGGCTAAGTATTCGAGGACATGAGAATTGTGCGTCCTTGTGCATGTTCTGTAATAGCATTAATGAGCTACATTAACCCCATCGTGTACGACTGCATGAAACGGCGAATCGCAATTCGCCAGTTAGGACTGGTTTAGCGCCGGTGAGTCACTCATGGTAACGCCTGCACCAGTATTACGTACCTCTCATTCTTCTTGTCTGTGATAGCTATACAATAATGTCGTTATGCCTGTGTCGGTAGCGAAGCTAATTGGTAATAATTTTAGTTTTAACAGTAGTTAACAGAAGACTGAGCAGGAGCAGCAGGAGCAGCAGAAGCAGCGGCAACATTAGTGTTGTCGAGTCGTTTATGGCCGGGTATCAGAGCAGCAAGTTTTTACAAGCTTACAGTCTGGTGTCACGATAAAACATATAACTCATTTGCAGTGATTCCTTATCGTAACCAGGCTTGGTACATACTCAAGACAAGAGAGAAGCTGGTTTAAGCGGCCCTCGTGTGCACACATATGTGGTGGCCATGTATTTAAAGCAAAGCATCTGCGTGGCAAGACACCACCATTCCTTTGACTTGACTGTAACATTCCGGTCCTGCCGCACAAACGTTGGCCGTGTCTAGGTTTAGAGCACAATGCGCGCGATCACTAAAGCGTGAAAAAGAAATTTAATTACTGCACTCAACAAAGGAAAATAACAGCCACTCACGCGTACCTTAAAAATTAAGGAAACGTAAAAAAAAATCAGAGCTATTTCTCTGCCTTCAACGTCGTTCACGAGGGTCATCACAATCGAGGTTTGATTTGCACTTCGCCTCTATACTCATTCCTAATGCAGAGTTTAAAAAATCGTCTGCTTACAGACATAATGTTTAGGACCCGAGACACGAACCACATCCCTCGGTGAACGCCCGAGTGCTCTGACACCTGGGCTCTTATAGCCCGCCCGTCCACACAGCCAATTCACGTGCGTCGTACTCTTTCCTCACACGATCAGATACTCCGAATCCCAACGTTGCTTTTATTAATCTTTCCTGGCGGTAACGGATATCTCCCTTGTCGCAATGCCCTTCCTCAGGGTCATATAAGGTAATTCAGAAACAGAGCCGAAACTTTCCAAACTAAAAACAGAAAATAATGTCACCTCGGGCGGCCGGGCGCCGAACTCGCGACCTCCTATGCCACAACAGACCTGTGGCCCTGCACTGAAAGGCCGTACGTACCCAGCAACACCCTGGCGGGCGCGGCGTCCCTGTTGATCCAGAAGGACAGCCAGGACAGCAGCACGATCAGGCAGCAGGGCAGGTACGTCTGCAGGATGTTGAAGCCGATGTTGCGGTGCAGATGGATGTAGACTTGCAGAATGGAGTAGTTGCCTGCATCACAGCACGTGTTTTCATTTTACAAGTCTCCACGTTTGCTAAAGTGTATGGGATGAATTACGTATTTTACTTGCATG
>JAWQFJ010021640.1:12500-13546 GCA_034096865.1 Theodoxus fluviatilis
AACATGGTTGCGTCCTGGCGCCAGAGTCGGTGAAGAAGTTGCCGATAGACAAAATAACTGACGATTCAGATTTCACATCAGTATTTTACTTGATAGAACACACCATGGTGTCATATCGAATGGCACGGGAACTTTTTCAACGGAAAAAAAAGCAACCCCGGTTCAACTGTAGACAATTTTGTCGGAAATGTTACGCCTCGGTTCATGTCGATCAATTCAACGGACATTATTCATATAGCGTACATGTACGGTATTGCATGTTTGCAAGCGATAAAAAAATTCGGCAGTGTATGTCTAGAAATAAACTATACACCTACTCCTCTAAATATACAAATGGATGCTCGAACAGCAAATACTTCCATGAACGTACACTTTTCCATTCTCGGACCCTAAGAAGCACATTACAGGCACTGTTATCTCTCCGAACACCAGCCCCAACTCGCACTGTCTCCGCCATTTTGGCTCATCCGGGTCTCTGCAGCGGGAAGCATCGAGGGAGCTCCGGACCTCCCTCGGCCTCCCGCCTTCACGGCGAGTGTGCCCTTTTTAGCAAGGAACGTAGGAAACGCCTAGCCCTCGCGATTCTCTCAAGGTTGTGGACGAAACAAACGTGCCCCTGTTCCAGTTGTGAGTCTGTACCACAGCAAATGCGCGGATGGCTGACAGTGAAGGACCCCAGTGGGACCGCCCCACACCTGCACTAGGGCAGCTATTGGCTTCCTTTCTCTTGCCACACTGGGGCAGCTATTGGCTTCACTTCTCGGACCACACTGGGGCAGCTATTGGCTTCACTTCTCGGACCACTGGCACTGTCTCGGACCACACTGGGGCAGCTATTGGCTTCACTTCTCGGACCACACTGGGGCAGCTATTGGCTTCCCTTCTCGGACCACACTGGGGCAGCTATTGGCTTCACTTCTCGGACCACACTGGGGCAGCTATTGGCTTCACTTCTCGGACCACACTGGGGCAGCTATTGGCTTCACTTCTCGGACCACACTGGGGCAGCTATTGGCTTCCTTCTCGGACCACACTGGGCAGCTATT
>JAWQFJ010021644.1:0-10755 GCA_034096865.1 Theodoxus fluviatilis
GTAATGGCTGTAAATGTAAACGAAGCGACAGATTTTCTCCGCCATAGTGCTCTGAGGGGATCTCACGAATGTCTCGCGCCAATAGCTATTGTCATTACCTGTCGAAAAAATATCCCAAGTCTTGGCAAATATTTGCCAAGTATTGGCGAAAACCAATTAAGAACCGGAATACTTGACCAAATATTCACTGAATATATCCCAAGACCCGGCAAATTTTGACCGAATACTTGGCCAGTATTTGCCAAGACTTGGCAAAAAACAGTTAAGAGCCGGCTTTACTGAATGCTTCTTAACAAACACAACACGTGATATAATGTAACAATCCTCACAGGGACCTCTGCTCCATTCCTGAAGAAAGGAAGGGCCTCATCCAAGTATGCAGTTCTGATGAAAATAATTATCTCTGTAAAGTTTTACGAGATTTTTCATGAGATGGATATCATATGCAGTCATCAGTGTTCGATGTTTAATGAAGAGTGCAGAAAAAGAACTGTGCAATAGAAACCTTTAAACGTTCCCGGGCAGCTCACGGGTGAACGTGAGAGGACAATTAAATAGGCAAGTTTTTGCAGCCTGTCCCCAACTCTCACTCTAATGATGCAATAAGAGTCTTAAGTCCCTATACATATACACATTCCCATTCAGACTTTAGACATTGAGCCATCTGCTATATCGTCTTCTGTCATCTAAAGACATATATAAAAGAAACGTTTATAAAAGGCTGGAATATCGATAATATAAGGTACTTGCTTCAAGCGGTCCTCAGTAGACACGAAGTGCGTTGGTCGAATACTTTCGTCAATGAAGTTCACGACTACATTGTTGAGAAAGTTGAGGTTCAGATTTAGCTTAATACCTTGGGTTCTCTCCTTCTCAAGTGGGATCACCCCAACTTTTAAATGGTTTTGGTCTTTTTATACTATTACCTCCCTCCCTCCCTCCCTCCCTCCCTCCCTCTTTCCCTCCCTCCCTCCCTCTCTCCCTCCGTCCCTCCCTCCCTCCCTCCCTCTCGTCCTCCTCCTCCTCCTCAAATTCCTTCTCCTCCTCTTCCACAAATTCCTCCTCCTCCACAAATTCCTCCTCCTCCACAAATTCTTCCTCCTCCTCCACAAATTCCTCCTTCTCCTTCTCAATTTTCTTCTGGCTCTCCTGCTCCCGCTGCTCTTCCTCCTCCTTCTCCTGTTCATATATATATATATATATATATATATATATATATATAGAGAGAGAGAGAGAGAGAGAGAGAGAGAGAGAGAGAGAGAGAGAGAGAGAGAGAGAGAGAGAGAGAGAGAGAGAGAGAGAGAGAGAGAGGAGAGAGAGAGAGAGAGATAGGTTTATAGTGTCACGAATATTTGCAGCTACATCATGCCTTGCAAGCTGAAGATCATTTTGAATATGTTTTGTATGTGTAGAATAACAACTACGCAGTTTGATGCTTCTGCGCACAACTGAAATCGTGCTTCTCACATGAATGTGAGGAGGCCTGGAAATCGCCAATGACACTTTTAATAGGCTTTTATTTCAGGAGTTTTCAACCCCCCCCCCCCCCCCCCCCCTCCGTGCGCATAATTTTAGACGCCTGTGGCACGCAAGAGGACATTTGCAAAAGTCAACAATTTTGCACAACTAAATCGAAAACGGGCCGCATTTCTCTGGCTGAGAACAAGGTCACCGTAACCTAATCACGTGATTGGGAAAGTAGGCCTACTTGTACCAAAACCTCAGAAACATACTCGCCTCGAGTTTTTGAGCGTCGTGCTTGCAAAAAGTAGATGAACGAGGAAGACGACGATATATTTGTCTTTTGCATTTGTTCTCGCGACAGGTAGCAAGAGAAGATGCTAAAACGGCAATAAAAATCCCATGTAAGACTGCAATAAGAGCCCTCTGCAAGTCACGAGAATCTAACCTTCCTGTGCAGTTTACTGACGTCACAAGGTCACACAAATCCATAGTACCTGCATAGATAAACATGAAGGCCTTCATTTTGTAGATTTTAGTTTGCTTTTGATCAAAATATTACCGTAATGGGCTCCGCTAATGTTTCGTCGCCCTAATTGTTTGTCAATATCATGCAGTTAACAGGCGTGTGGCGTTCTGTATATAGAATTACGCTTTTAAAAAATTGCATCCGATTTGTCACATGTCTCAGTTCTGAACTTCCACTACTCAGTCTGAGTACAACTGAAACAATCCATATAGTAGGACTAGGAGTCGGAAGAGTAGAGGTGATACTGGGACAAACGCAAGTGTAGTTTGAAGAGCTTTCAGGAACTGTTTATAAAGCTTGAATACACACCGAGTAAGGCGCAGACTATCCTGGCAAGGAAATGGTCTCTCCCAACGTATTCAGACGATGAAAATCCGAATGCAGGGTCATTTCCGGTCGGCTTCATTGGCTGATTACGAAATCACCGAACATGCAAATTAATTTAATAAATGGCTTTGTTTATATCTTCGAAGTAATGGCCCCACAATGCACGACGGCCAATGCGCAGGGGCAGGTATGAAAAGAAAGAGATTATTGCACTCAACAGAAGTCGACGAAGTGCGGCAATATTCCCCATGTGAGTTAGAGGTCAGGCCAAGTCCACCGCCCCTTCTCATACGATTCGGAAAAGGCGAAGATCTTGGGAGAAAGAGACCATCTCTCTCAATATGTCTCTTCCGAAAGGTCTCTTCCATTAAGACCGACAGCGCCCCGTGGTTTAATTCTGTTAGTGACGAGGTCAGGGCCGCCAAGCGGCAACGACGCCGAGCTGAACGTCAGTGGTTGAAAACTGGACTTACCATTCACAAACACCTTTTTGTCCAGGCCAAGAACTTAGTTACCAAACTCATGTATGATGCTAAAGTTAATTACTTCAGCTCTCAGATTGTGAATAGCGCGTCATGTGGGCAACTGTTCGGCATCTGCAACAAGCTCCTCGGTAAAACCAAAAAGGGTCTCCTTCCGTCAATCTTCTCCGTTCTGGAACTTCCTGGCCGTTTTCTTGAGTTCTTTGAGAACAAAATTCAAACCATCAGACGGGATCTCGATAGTCAAATACCGAATCCTCCCGCAGTTGCCGATCGTTGCTTTCAGGGCATTCCGTTCACCACTTTCCAGACTGTGTCTGAAGAGGCTGTCAAGAAAGTTATTCTCGCCTCCACTCCCACCACTTGCGACCTTGACCCCATCCCCCTTTTAGTTGAATGCCTTGACTCTCTTCTGCCCTACATCACATCTGTTGTTAACGAGTCCCTCTCATCTGGCACCTTCCCTTCCGTGTACAAGTCAGCCATAATTAAGCCACTCCTGAAGAAGCCTTCTCTGGACCCCAACGTTTTGAAAAATTATCGCTCGGTCTCTAACCTCCCCTTCCTGTCCAAAGTTATAGAGAGACTAGTATTCACCCAGCTGCAGCAACATCTTGCAACCAACCTCTTGGCACCCCTGCAGTCAGCCTATCGTAGCCACCATAGCACAGAAACTGCCTTACACAAAATCCTCGGCGACCTTTACTCTTCTTTAGATCAGGGAAAACTTAGCATTCTCACCCTCTTAGATTTGTCAGCGGCTTTCGACACAATAGACCACAACACTCTCCTCTCACGCCTGCAAAACACTTTTGGAATTTCACACTCTGCCCTTGCCTGGTTTCATTCTTATCTCACTGACAGATTTCAAACGATCTCCATCAACAATTATTACTCAGCTTTCTCCTGTCCAGTTTGGTGTTACCCAGGGCTCAGTACTGGGTCCAGTTTTGTTCGTTCTTTACATGCAACCTTTGTTTGACATAGTCGCTCAGCATTCAATCAAACCGCATGCATTTGCAGATGACAATCAGCTCTACAAAGACACCACCTTAGATCAATTCCAACCCACGTTAGACACTCTACAGACCTGTCTTTCTGATGTTAAGTCATGGATGTCACACAACAAACTCCAGCTGAACGATTCCAAAACTGAATGCCTTCTTGTCAAGTCTCAGAGACTAGTGACGCCTCCATCCCTCCCGTCTTCTGTCAGGGTTGGAGAAGCAGACGTCGCCTTTGTTCCATCAGTCAAAAATCTTGGTGTCACCCTCGACTCTCATTTCTCTCTTTCCGATTTTGTCCAAAACACTTGCAAATCCGCATACATACAACTCAGACAGAAAAGCGCAATCAGACACCTCACTACTCACAGGAGTTGGAAACCGCACTTCTCCACAGTGGCTATCGACGCGAAACTGTTCGCGCCCAGTTCAGGAAAGCCACCAACCAGAGACGCGATGACCTCCTGGTCCGACGAGAAAAAAACTCTGGAACCAGCAGAATCCCATTCGTGGTGGACTACTTCCCAGGGGCGAAAAAACTGCGACGTGGGCTGAATGACCTCCAACACCTGCTGGATGACGACAGGCGCCTCTCTCGGGCTATGCCTTCTCCCCCTGTGCTGGCCTTCAGGCAGCCCCCCAACCAAAAAAGACTGCTGGTCCACAGTAGGCTTTACACAGAGGCACTCGCAGACGGTATGAGACCATGCAAGAAACCACGATGCGCCACTTGTGCCATTGTCAGTTCGGATAGCACGGTTACTAGGAATGCGACCGTACACCAGGTCAGAGGCAACTACACCTGCATCTCGTATGACGTGGTGTATTTGATCAGATGCCGCAGAGGGTGCCCGAATGCGTGGTATGTAGGAGAAACATGCCAGCCACTAAGGCAGCGCATGAACGGGCACCGGGCCACTATCAGAAATCGGTCGCCTCTACCTGTGGCTGAGCACTTCAATTTGCACGAGCACTCGGCATCAGACATGCTCTTGAGCGTGCTGCAAGGCAACCTGCATGACACCCGACAACGTCGCGTGGCAGAGCAGAAGCTCGTGAGAAGATTGAACACCCATCACGCAGGGCTCAACCGCGACCTGGGATTCATGGCACACTACAGATGAGGAAGCTGTACCTCACACGTGCCTCCCGTGCTTTCTGCCTGAGAGGTTGGAGTGAACTCCTCTCACCGCCTGCCGGTCATAAGTAATCCCCACCCGCTGTCTCTCTACACTACGGCCAGATGAAGGAGAGTACTCCGAAAGCTCGCCAACCACTTTCTGCCAACCACTTTCTTTGCAGGCCAGCCAACAACTTGCTTTGGGCCACAGGTCTCGTAGCCACTCCAGCAGCCACAAGCCGCCGCCGCCTGCGCCACAGCGACCAACAGGAGCCGCTACCCGCAGCCGCTGGCCACAGACCTGGCCACAGACCTGCAGCAGCCAGTCCCGCCAGGCACGACCCCAGGGGTTCACGCCTGACGGCCAGCGCTCGAGACGAAGAAACAAACGGCCCTTTTCAGGGCCAAAATTTATTTATATAAGAAAGAATACAATTTTAGTCGGAAGCTTTTGTCACGACGTATTTTTGGTACTG
The DNA here is from genome assembly GCA_034096865.1 of Theodoxus fluviatilis. Taxonomy (NCBI): domain Eukaryota; kingdom Metazoa; phylum Mollusca; class Gastropoda; order Cycloneritida; family Neritidae; genus Theodoxus; species Theodoxus fluviatilis. The sequence goes on from JAWQFJ010021644.1 coordinate 5,400, forward strand.
TTGTCAGTCCGACCCCGGCTACCCTCCCTTTGTGAGTCTCACTACTCGAGCTACTACTATCCTAGTCTGTGCTCTTATTCTCAGTCGCCTGGATTATTGCAACGGCCTTCTTGCTGGCTGTCCCGCATATCTCACTGATAAACTTAAAAGAGTGCAAGATGCTGCAGCTCGACTCATCTGTAAGTCAAAACAGTCAGATCATCTCACTCTTCTCTTCCGCTTTCTCCACTGGTTGCCCATTAGTGCTAGAGTCCAATACAAGATTGCCTGTCTTTGCTACTATTACTTCGCTGAATCTCTTCTTCAATATCTCTCTAAACCCATGCGCACCTACACACCTGCTAGACAGCTACGTTCTTCCGCAGACACAAGAATTCTCAGGTTCCCAGAGGACCCTCCAGTTAAAACAAAATTTGGTGAACGCTCTTTCTTTTATCAGGCTCCCTCTATCTGGAATGACCTCCCCGCCTCTGTTCGACACTACTTCTCCCTCGACCTTTCGCTCTGCTCTCAAAACTCACCTCTTCTTGAAATCTTTCCCTGATCCTAAGTTTCTTCATCTTCCTCCCCTCACTCTTCTCTTTGTTCTAGCTTGCCTAAGCCCCCTACCCCCCCCCTCCTGTCCCTCCTCCCCCCTCTCCCCAGTTTCATGGTTTAACGGTGACGCTGTACATCAGTTTGTCGAATGTCTGAAGTGAATGTCTGACTCTTATGTTACTCAGTTTATTAAGTTGTGCTTGAGGTGATCGACTGTTATTGTATATTGTAATGGTTGTGTATGCGCCTTGAGCATGTCTTAACTCATTGGTAAGGCGCTTTATAAATCCACACATTATTATTATTATTATTATTATTATTATTATTATTATTATTATTATTATTATTATTATTATTATTATTATTATTATTATTATTATTATTATTATTATTATTATTATTATTATTATTATTATTATTATTATTATTATGTCCGTCCCCCATTGCCTGTGACGATCGATGTTTGTTGATGTGTGTTGTCTATGCGTTCAAGTTCTAATGTTAATCCGTGAGTGTCTGTATCCCAACCCACCCACCAATCCACACCACTGTGGGCCGGGAATAAGGATGGACCTACCGCGTTTCTTTTCGCGATTCAACCTCGGTTTAAGTTGCACTCGGATTTTGTGTCCAGAGTTAAGCAGGTTTACAGCGTCTTGTTTACCACGTTCCAGGATGCACGTGAAACCGGGATATAAATTCTACAACTACAGGTCAATGCCAGGCCGATGTCGGAATGTCGTTCAGAAAGCCCAGGGATGGAATGTAGGGATTCGGAGCTGTCGAGAGAGCGGGCACAGTGACAGACCACAGCGTCGGTATATTCTGGAAGGCAGGAACAAGTAAAGCGTCAGAAATTTATCGTCGTCGTTCTGGAAACTTCTTCTAAAACTTGCTTCCACCGAGAGGAACTAGGACTCTTAGTGCCGCTATTGCAAATAGTGTATGGTGATTTTACCTGTCAACTGGTCACGACAATGACAAAACGCGCACGAGCATACACACACGGACACGCACTAACACGGACACAAACTTTAATACGCAATAAAATTATTACGCATTTACATTGTACATGCGCACACCAGCACAAACTTGCAAGTGTACACACACGCGCACGCGCACACGCACACGCACACGCACACACACGCGCGCGCGCGCGCGTTCATTACACAAGCCACTCACCGTCGTAGTCGAGATTACTTTCCAAACTGTTTTTCGACGATGACGTTTTTTCGTCGCTGTGGCTTGTGAAGCCGTTGGCTAGCTCTCCAGGAGCCGTGAAGACCTCGCTCTCCAACGCTTTATTTTGTATTCCTCCAGTTTTGGGACAGTCTATTTTCCCTTCCCTAGCATCCTCTGGCTTCTTGCTGGGTAACGTGGGGGAGGGGGATGCGTGCCCGTTGCCATGGTGATCAGGATGCTTGTGGCGTGGGCTAAGGACAGGAGTGGAAGGAAAGAAGCGAAAAGTGCCATCCGTGTATGCGTCCTCCTCTCGTAACATCGTCGGATTCGGCCTGAAAAGAAAGAGATATAAGTGCAGTCAAGCGCTTTCTTTGGTATTTCATCCTCTGCCTTTTGTGTCTACCTGCTTGCATATATGTCTATGTGCCATCTGTGTGTCTATTTGTCTGTGTGATTATCTACACATCTAAATATATGTCTGTGTGTCTGTCCGTTCGTTCTTCCGTCTGTCCGTCTGTGTGTGCCAATCTACGTGTCAGTGTGTCTGTCCGTCCGTTCGTCCGATTGTCCATCTGTGTGTGTTCATATGTGTGTGCGAGAGAGAGAGAAGGGGGCGGGGGGGGCGGGGGCGCGGGGGTGCGGGGGGACGCGGGGGGCGGGGGGCGGGGGGGCGGGGGGGCGGGGGGGCGTGGGGGGGGGCGGGGGGCGCGGGGGGCGGGGGGGCGGGGGGGCGGGGGGACGCGGGGGGGGGGGGGCGAGGAGGGAGGGTGAGGGGAGAGAGGAAGGGAGGTTGATGAAAGAGAAAGAGAGAGAAAGAAAGAGAGAGAGAGAGAGATAGAGAGAGATAGATGATAGATAGATAGAGAGAGAGAGAGAAAGAGAGAGAAAGATAGATAGAGATGGAGGGAGAGAGATGGAGGGAGGGAGGGAGGGAGGGAGGGATGGAGAGACAGAGAGAGAGAGAGAGAGAGATAGATAGAGAGAGATAGATAGATAGAGAGAGAGAGAAAAAAAAAGATTGAGAGAGATTGAAGGAGAGAGATGGAGGGAGAGAGATGGAGGGAGGGAGAGGAAGGGAGGGAGGGAGGAGGGAGGGAGGGAGGGAGGGAGGGAGGGAGAGACAGAGAGAGAGAGAGAGAGAGAGAGAGAGATAGAGAGAGAGAGAAAGAGGGAGGGAGGGAAGGAAGGAGGGTGATAGAGTGAGAGTGAGAGAGAGAAAGGGGGAGAGATAGCTAGCTAGCTGGCAAGAGAGAGGGAGAGAGAGAGAGAGAGAGAGAGAGAGAGACAGACAGAGAGACAGAGAGAGACAGAGAGACAGAGAGAGACAGAGAGACAGAGAGACAGAGAGAGATAGATAGGTAGAGAGAGAGAGAGAGAGAGAGAGAGAGAGAGAGAGAGAGAGAGAGAGAGAGAGAGAGAGAGAGAGAGAGAGAGAGAGAGAGAGAGAGAGAGAGAGGGAGAAGGAAGGAGGGTGATAGAGTGAGAGTGAGAGAGAGAGAAAGGGGGAGAGATAGCTAGCTAGCTAGCTGGCAAGAGAGAGGGAGAGAGAGAGAGGGAGAGAGAATGAGAGAAAAAGGGAGAGAGAGAAAGAGAGATAGAGAGAGAGACAGAGAGAGAGCGAGAGAGGGCGAGGGAGAGATAGGAGAGAGAGAGAGATGAGAGCGAGAGGAGGAGAGAGAGAGGACGATGAGGAGAGAGAGAGAGGGAGAGACGAGAGAGAGAGAGAGAGAGAGAGAAAGAGAGAGAGAGAGAGAAAGAGAGGGGGAGGGGGGGGTGGTGGTGTTTGTATAAACATGCTGTTTCTGGTGGTTTTTCCCATAGCCGCATTTGTCACAACATACAAACAAACGAACAAATGTGATATTAAATGGACCAACTGGGAAAACGTGGGGGACAAAAACGTAGGCAGGAGAGCATTTACAGATTCGAAACACGCATGCAAATAAACTCATGAAATGTTTTCAATGAATTGCAGTCGCAAGCACATGTCAGGGCCATAAAAGGTAACCCATATGCATTGCCAGGCAAAATAAAAAGCTGACTTGACATGAGAATGGAGACCTTCTGAGGGGAAAGTAGAGATGAGTAAGTACGAGGGATGGGGGAGAGAGAGAACAAAGAAGGGTATTATGTGTCTGCGTGTTCATGTTCGTGTGCGTGTGTGCGTGCGTGCGTGCGTGTGTATGTGTGTGTGTGTTTGTATATGTTTGTGTGTGTGTGTGTGTGTGTATGGTTGTGTGTGTTTGTTTGCGAATGCGTATGGGCGCGTGCGTGTGCGTGTGTGTGTGTGTGTGTGTGTGTGTGTGTGTGTGTGTGTGTGTGTGTGTGCGCGCTCGCGCGCGTGTGTGTGAGAGTGTGTGTGCGTGCGTGCGTGCATGCGTAGCATGTGTTTGTGTGGTGTGTGTGTGTGTGTGTGTGTGTGTGTGTGTGTGCGAATAGGTGACAATAAATGGTGTTAGCAGGGACACGTGAAATTAGTACCAACGAGGATTTTGGTCTGAACACAAGACTTCGTGAAAGGACTTTGTATGATGCTAACAGTACATGCAACAAATGTGTAGCCGACGTCACCGCACATTGCGAGAGTTCCATTGAAACACACAGAAACAACGCATTCAAGATTGACGTACTTGCCCTGCTGCAGAACACAATATATTTTTTAAAACTCACGAGAAGCAGATGCATGTACGCCGAATCGTCGGTGAAGCAGAGGCTTGTTTAAATACTCTATCTGGTGCTGTGCAATACAAACAAAAGACTAAAGTAAGTGCACAATTTCATGCTAGTTTAGTTACCATCTCCTCGCGAGCGTAGATTTTGACTTAGAAGTTAAAAGAATAAGGAGAGAAGTCAGCACCGAATCGATCCTTGTTGATGACAAAAGCCCACGCGAGTGGTACTTGTTTACTTCTGGGCCTCATGTGCTGATACAAGTGAGTGTCGTCAATCTTTTGTCCTATTTAACCACACCACAACTCCTTTAATATGGAAAGGGGGCGTTACCGAGAGCAGTAGAACCAAGAACTCACCCGAGGCAGACACAGAGTCACCGACAAGTCAGAGAGAGGCTAGATGATGGCGTTACTGAAGTGTTACATCCCGGTGAGCATCATCCAGCCGCACGCCTTCTAAATAAATACGTCTTCTTTCTGCGTCTTGTGTCCCACATATTCATACTCCTCTTGTCACCCTACGTGCAGTCTTTATACCAAGCTTGCACACAGGCACAATTACACAAGCAAGCAACACATTAGACTGGAGTGATGGAGTGATGGGATTTTACAGCCTGTCAGTCTTTGCAGGTTATGCAAGGCCACTGCCAACGAAGATCACCGAAGATAACGAGAGTAAGAGCTAGTTGAGTTTCCGGTTCCTGGTTGTTCACTTTTTGCGAATCGCCCACGAAAACATCATGGGTCTGTTCTTACCCTCCATCCCCGGGGGGTACACACACACACACACATAAAAACACGCACGAGCATGCACACGAGCACAGATATGCGATAACGCGCACACACACGCGCGCGCGCACGCACACACACACACACACACACACACACACTAGCACACACACACACTAGCACACACCACACCAGAGTTGTATAAAAGCCGCTGGCGCGCTGAACCTCCAGGTTTT
>JAWQFJ010021645.1:0-2500 GCA_034096865.1 Theodoxus fluviatilis
GAGAGAGAGAGAGAGAGAGAGAGAGAGAGAGAGAGAGAGAGAGAGAGGGGGGGTAAAATACGAACGAATTTATTCAAGGTCGACCGTCCATTGAATACAGATGAGTACAAGTGGCATACGAATGGTTGAACATGGGATCATTCCATCGCTTCATACTTGCCAGTCATGGTCGCGCCGTCCTAACTACTACTAATTAAGTACATGTATGTCAAATGCAATCATCGTATACTGGAGATACATGATAATACAAGGCCTATCGTGTAGCTGAGAGGTTAGATGAGTTTCACTGTGAGAAAGAGAGGGAGAGAGAGAAAAAGAGAGAGAAAGAGATAGAGAGAGAGAGAACGAACTAACGAACGAACTTTATTTTACAAGGGTGGTGAATTAGGCAGTAGTGCTTTTCTTACATTCAGCCCTTGAGGCAAAATATTCAAATGTGGTAAGAGAGAGAGAGAGAGAGAGAGAGAGAGAGAGAGAGAGAGAGAGAGAACGAACGACAGAGAGAGAGAGAGAGTTTCTGTTTCATCCTGTGCAACAGCCTGAATCGTATCATGATCCTTCGCATTAATAGGTCCACAATCACAGGACCTAAACTTCAGGCACAGATGAATGGGCATGCAAACGACTTCCGATTGTGGTGATGTCAGTGGTTGTGGTGACTGTGGTAGTGTTGGTGATCGTGGTGTTGGTGGCAGTAGTGGTTGGGGTAGTGGCCAGCATGGTATTATGGCATGTTGTTTGTGGCAGTGGCGTTACTGATGGTAGTGGTCACGATGATATATTGCGTGAAGCTCTCTACAGTCACAGCAACGTATCTCAGGCTTAGACAGAGGCTTGGGGAGCGCCAATAGTGATGATGCCAGTGCATATAGGGGCAGTGGGAGTGGTGGTGATAGTGGTGTTAGTGACGATGTTTTGATGTCAGTAGTTGTAATGTAAGAATAGTTGTGGTAGTGGTGGTGGTATTGGTATCAGTGATTATGATGGCAGTGGTTGTGATGATGGGGATGGCAGTTGTGGAGTACTGTCATCGTGTAAGTGGTGGCAATGGTGGTAGTGATCATTATGGTGATGGTGAGAATGGTGGTAGTCATAGTAGTGGTGCTGATGGTAGTGGTGGTGCAGTGGTGGTGCAGGTGGAAGAAGTGGTCACAAAAGTGGTATTTGGTGGTGATGATAATTGCGGTTGTGATACCGTGGCGGTAGTAGTGGGAACAACGATGAAGACGTAGTAATGGTGATGTAATGTGGTCTTAATCGTTGGTGATGATAGAGATGGTGGTTTTCGCAAATGATGGCGGTTGTTGATAGTGGCAGTGGTGGTGTTGTGGTGGTGAAGGCGACAATGGCGATGGTAGTTGTGAAAGTAGGGAAAGTGGTCATGATGTAACGGAGGTTTTGGTGGATGGTGGTGATTACGACGGCAGTGTTGGTGGTGCTGGTACTGGTGATGAGAGTGGTAGTAAAAATGGTGATGTGATGGTGGCGGTTGTGATGGTGGTGGTAGTAAAAATGGAGGTGGTGGTGATGGTGATGGGCAAAAAGGTAGTAGTGGTGGTGATGTGGTGGTGGTACAAAAAGTAGTAGTGATGGTGATGTGGTGGTGGTACAAAAAGTAGTAGTGGCGGTGATGTGGTGGTGATACAAAAAGTAGTAGTGGTGGTGATGTGGTGGTGGTACAAAAGGTAGTAGTGGTGGTGATGTGGTGGTGATACAAAAAGTAGTAGTGATGGTGATGTGGTGGTGGTACAAAAAGTAGTAGTGGTGGTGATGTGGTGGTGGTACAAAAAGTAGTAGTGGTGGTGATGTGGTGGTGGTACAAAAAGTAGTAGTGGTGGTGATGTGGTGGTGATACAAAAAGTAGTAGTGATGGTGATCTGGTGGTGGTACAAAAGGTAGTAGTGGTGGTGATGTGGTGGTGATACAAAAAGTAGTAGTGGTGGTGATGTGGTGGTGGTACAAAAAGTAGTAGTGGTGGTGATGTGGTGGTGGTGGTACATAAAGTAGTAGTGGTGGTGATGTGGGGGTGGTACAAAAAGTAGTAGTGGTGGTGATGTGGTACAAAAAGTAGTAGTGGTGGTGATGTGGTGGTGGTACAAAAGGTAGTAGTGGTGGTGATGTGGTGGTACAAAAAGTAGTAGTGGTGGCGATGTGGTGGTACAAAAAGTAGCAGTGGTGGTGATGTGGTGGTGGTACAAAAAGTAGTAGTGGTGGTGATGTGGTGGTGGTACAAAAAGTAGTAGTGGTGGTGATGTGGTGGTGGTACAAAAAGTAGAAGCGGTGGTGATGAGGTGGTGGTACAAAAAGTAGAAGCGGTGGTGATGAGGTGGTGGTACAAAATGTAGTAGTGATGGTGATGTGGTGGTGGTACAAAAAGTAGTAGTGGTGGTGATGTGGTGGTGGTACAAAAAGTAGAAGCGGTGGTGATGAGGTGGTGGTACAAAAAGTAGAAGCGGTGGTGATGAGGTGGTGGTACAAAATGTAGTAGTGGTGGTGATGT
>JAWQFJ010021645.1:7500-10000 GCA_034096865.1 Theodoxus fluviatilis
TGTGTTTTCGAAAGCGAGTCAGGGAAGAGGAAATTGAATGGGAGTAGTGAAGGAGGACCTAATACAAGTACGACTGTTTACCACTTTAGTCGGTGGTAGTTGAACAGAGGAATGGGACATGTTGTTTTCACAGATGCATTTTAAAAGCCAGATCACTTTCATCTACTCCTCTGAGAAAAGACATGTCATAGAGCGATCCTCGATTTGAATAGTTTCGGCCAGATAGAGAGTCATGCTGCTGGACAGCGATTCCCGCTCTACAGAGAAAGTCTGTCGCCTCTAGCGGTGCCAAAGACTTTTTCAGACACTGTGGGATTAATAGGTGGAGGGGGTGGGGGTGGGGGTGGTGGTGGGGGGTGGAGGAGAGGGGATTGAGTAGGTTGTGAGTTCTCATTTCCGTCACGATTCCACTTTCATTCCTATTTGTATCCTCTTTCCCTCCTCCTATCCTACACCTCCCCATTTTCTCTATCCCCTTCCTTCGTTCTTACCGTGTGTTCTGCTCCATACCTAGCCCCATACCAAGCCAGATTCCTACCGTGCCATTCCTTTTCCTGTCCTAATCTCTTCCTCAAGCCCACAATCAATACGTACTCCACCTGACCCCACTCACAATCCTCTCTTCATGCCACTACCTCCTTCCTTTCCTCCCTCCCCCTCTCAGCCCCCTATTCATATCTCTACCGCATTCTCATATTTCCCTGACATATCTCATATCTCTCCTACCTCAGCTCTACCGTTACAATCAATATACAAATATAGAGATGAGCCCATCCCTGTCCATATTGTCCTCGCCATACCCCACAATACGTACTTATCCGCATGGCATGCGGTAAACCGTTTTGCAGAGGGAATTGTAGACGCACCGCCCTTTGGCTCTTAACAAAGCTCCTGATATCACCCTGCAGAATCGGATTCGCCTTGCTTTGATTGACAAGATGGAAGATCGAGAGAGATGGGAAACGTTACAATTTACGTCACATTTCACCGCGAGTGTCTTCCCAGACCCATTTCATTCAAGGTATCCTAAACTCCTTGCTTCATCCTCATTTTCATAACCTTCCATCTAGCCCTTCTCCCGAATTCCTACTCTATTTGGTATGTGTACTGAAACCGTTCAAACATGCTATCAGCAGTCAGTGTTTGGAGAGAAAAGTTCAAATTGTGCGCATTGTGCAGATACCTGTGGATTTGTTGTTGTTGTTGTTGTTGTTGTTGTTGCTGCTGTTGTTGTTGTTGCTGTTGCTGTTGTTGTTTTGTTGTTGTTTTTGTTGTTTTTGTTGCTGCTGCTGCTTTGAACACAGTGGTTAACAAAGAAAAGAGAATAACATGTTATTAGTTTCACCATTAAAATTAATTCGCAAATGATGTGTCGACGCCTCAAGAGAACGTCCTGTTTCGTCCACGTGATCGCAACGTACAATATCCTACACCTCAATGCGATACGAACTTCAGTGATATTTTGAAATAGCATATCATATAAATCAATAGCAAGCGAGGTTGACTTTGCGAGCAAACACGGCCTATTCGTATGCAGCAGTCCCTGAACAGAAGATCGCGTAAGTCCCTGAACAGAAGATCGCGTAAGTCCCTGAACAGAAGATCGCGTAAGTCCCTGAACAGAAGATCGCGTAAGTCCCTGAACAGAAGATCGCGTAAGTCCCTGAACAGAAGATCGCGTAAGTCCACTTCGGCCTTCATTCCCTTCGGGTACAACGACCAATTAGAATACTGCTTTACGCGATGTCGTAACTTAGACGAAGCGAGCGAAAGCATCGCCCTATTAGAACACAGTTTAATGAAGAGCGGTGCCTCTGAAAGTTCCTTTGCCAAACGGACTCCCGCGCACGGCACAGCAGGCGTCAAGAAGACGTCACAGCTGCCGAAAATGAGAGTGCAGCCCACATTCAGATGTGCAAAGTCTGTGGCACCGGGGACAGACCACTGCTGTGTCAAAATCAATCTGTGCTGCAGTGTCCCATATACATGCACATCCACGTGACATTTTCTCCCGAGTTGTCACATAAGCCTACTTCAGGCTTCTGAGCTCATGTTGATTATATTGGTGGTTGTATCTTGGTCCCAAATCCAGTCACATAAGCTTATAAAATCGATGAAAAGCGCAGATTGTAGCCTCTGATACGTTGGCCTCTGTCTTGTCTGCAACTGTCCACACCATCAGGAGACATGAAAGCTTCGGTTCATTAGTGGTTGATAGAGGGATCAGGGAGATAATCTAGGAAAACGCATGGTCGTCTTCAAGTTCGACCACCGAATGGATAGAGTACTATCGACATCTCGTTCCCCCATCCATAGGGTCTGATTGTAGAAGAGGAAATAATGGAGAAATGAATGTATGAATAATACCGTGTTACGGCCTATCCCCTTTTGTAGGTTATGTGAGGACACTGGTCACCAACCCACTAGACCTAGTAAAGGAACTAGTCAGGTCACGGTTTCCCACGTTTTTGTCTTTTATTGAATACAAATCATGTAGGGA